>OZ018318.1:144803355-144933355 GCA_963969495.1 Ceratothoa steindachneri
TATTCAAGCAACAGACTATTCCCCGTACAATCAGATTGGCATGCACTATAATCTCTATCCAAGAAGTTGCCCACACCCACACCCATACAATGCAAATCGTGCTTGAAGTTTGGACATCCTGCCAAATATTGCACCCCAGATCCCTAGCTGTTTCAAATGCCCAAGTAAGGCACATACGAGCAGTAGCTGTGCAGCCGTACCTGGATACGAGGTATTCTGTTATTTCCGCGTACATTCCACCGTGAGGCGACTTCGATTAGGGGGACTTCCGCCGCGCCGTGGGACGGTTGCCGAGGCCATTTCTATTGCTCGGCGATCTGAACGGTAGACAACCCCTCTGGGGTGATTACTCGATTAATCTCCAAAGGTCGAGTCCTTGCCGACCTGATCGACCAACTAAATGTGGATAAGTTTACGCATCATTGCCCAAGAACCGCTTCATTTTCCTGTCTCGATCTATCTTTGTGCTCTCCAGATGCACAGCCTGATTTTGATTAGGTGGTGGTCGATGACCTCCATATCATTTTGTGGGCCGCGGCAGTTGCCCTGAAAATGATATCTGAATGGGAAAGTGATCAGTACCATGAAGGTCATCGACCACCCCCCAATCAAAATCAGGCTGTGAATCCGAAGAGCACAAAGATAGGTCAAGGCAAGAAAATGAAGCGGTTCTCGGACAGTGATGCGTAAACTCATCTACGTTTTGGAAACTGATCTCAAGCTCTTCCATCAGAGATGCAAGGACTTGTCCCCTGGGATTTATTGAGTAATCTCCCCAGAGAGAATGCCTGCCGTTCAGATCTCCAAGCAAGAGAAAGGGCCTCGGAAACCCTCACGGCCATTCACGTGAGGGTCTTCTGTTCGAAGAGGACCCCCGCGTCTCCTCCGAGCTAGGCCTGGAGGGCATATTCCTTGAAAGGAATTGCCGTGGATCCGGGCCAACTGGGAGGAGCTGCGGAGGCTCGTCTCGTCCCGTACCCGTTAGCCATTTTTCTGCAGGAGACTATGCTAGGCGCGTGCACCCTGGTTGCCCTCCCAGGGTACAAGGGTCTTGCAACCCCACCACCGTGCGATGGCCGGGTTGGGGGACAAGCGGTTTACACCCGGCATGATGTTTCCTTTCTTTCCTTCACTTTAGATACCTCCTTTCAGGCAGTGTCTGTGCAGCTTCACCTGGATAGGAGGTATACTATCATTTTTGCGTACATTCCATCGTCAGCTGACTTAGACACGGGGGACTTTGGCCGCGTCGTGGCACGTTTTCCGAGGCCCTTTCTCTTGCTTG
Source organism: Ceratothoa steindachneri (assembly GCA_963969495.1). Classification (NCBI taxonomy): domain Eukaryota; kingdom Metazoa; phylum Arthropoda; class Malacostraca; order Isopoda; family Cymothoidae; genus Ceratothoa; species Ceratothoa steindachneri. The sequence continues at coordinate 144,804,641 of OZ018318.1, forward strand.
GAGATCTGAATGGCAGGCATCCTCTCTAGGGAGATTACTCCATAAATCCCAGGGGACAAGTCCTCGCCGATCTGATCGAAGAGCTTGAGATGGGTGTCCTAAACGTGGATCTGTTTACGCATCACTGTCCGAGAACCGCTTCATTTTCTTGCCTTGACCATCTTTGTGCTCTTCGGATGCACAGCCTGATTTTGATTGGGGGGGCGGGGGGTCGATGACCTTCATAGTACTGATTACTTTCCCATTCAAATATCATTTTCAGGGCAACTGGCGCCTGTGAGCCCACCTCGGTGGTGTTTGGCGCGGGCGCGGTGGCCTGCATTTCAGGAAATGACTGAATTTTCTATCTCAGTCGAGGAGTTTAGGTTGGTAGATGAGGCCGTTGAGTTCTTCTCTGGTAACCTCATCGCCAGGGGCCTGACTACTATTCCTAGAACGTCTGTCCGTTTTGCACGCCGACCACTCCCATGGTGGTCGGCCGAGTGTGAGACGGCCCTCAAACAGAAGCTTTATGTCTACATGCGCTATAAGCGCCGCCCGAACGATTTCACTGTCGCTAAATTTCGTCGAGCTAGGGCTAGGTTCCAGTATATTTCGAAGCATGCCCACCGCTCTTCTTGGCGGGCATACGTGTCTTCACTTAACGGCAAGACCCCTTCAGCAGAGGTGTGGAAGAGAGTCAAAAGGATTCGGGGAAAGTTCTCGCAAGACCCCCTTTTGGCCTCCAGGAGAATGGGACCGCAATCTCAGACCCCGCGTCCCTGGCGGAATCCTTCGCGACCGCTTTTTCCGCATTCTCTAGCCTTGATGCTGCTCCACCAGCATTCAATGCACGTCGTCAGGTCCCGGAAGACCACTGGATGGACTTTACCTCCAGAGGTGGAGAACCCTTTAACGACAGGTTTACTGTGAGTGAGTAGCGCTCCGCTATTGCTTCGTGCACAGACACCGCTTATGGTCCGGACGATGTCCCGTACGCCATGATTTGACACCTGAGTGAGCGAGGCATGGCTTTTCTGTTAGATTTGTTCAGCAGGATCTAGGTGGAGGGTCTTTTCCCAGATTCAGGGCGAATCGCTACTGTGCTCGCCTTTCGCAAACCGGGAAGTGATCACTACTTAGACAATTTTTCGCCCAATCTCTCTAACCTCTTGCGTGTGCAAGTTGATGGAGAAATTGGTAAATGTTAGATTTGCCTTTTTACTGGACAGTGGAGGCCATCTGTCTTCTGCACAGTGCTGCTTCCGTAAGTTCCACTACACGTCGGATGCTCTGCTCCAACTGGAAAATGCCATCTGCGAGGGATTCCTTTGTAGACAGCACTATGCCACGGTGTTTTTCGATCTGGAGAAGGCCTATGATACTGCATGGCGATACGGCATCATCGATTCCGCGTACGGGTGGGGGAGCCCTCTCCGACCCAAAGGAGCAGAAAGAGGGTGTCCCGCAGGAAAGTGTCCTCAGTGTCACACTCTGACCTGAGCATCAACGGCATCACCTCGGTGCTGCCGGAAGATGTTCTCGCTCCGCTCTACGTGGACGACCTTTCGATCTCTTTTGGCGCAGCCCAGATGCCAAATCTGGAGCGTCGACTCCAACAGGCATTGAACCACGTCTCTCGCTATGCCGAAGCGCACAGGTTTCGTTTTTCCTTCGCCAAGACTAAGGTGGTGCACTTCTGCCACCATCCACAGCTTTACCCCGACAAAAACTTGTTTCTTAATGGGGTACGCATGGAAGTGGTTGAATCGCCGTGATTCCTTGGTCTTGCATTCGACCGACGCCTCACCTGGGAGGCTCATATTCGCAGCCTTAGGTTCTCTTGTACTCGCACTATGGATGTTCTCCGTTCCGTGACGTTCAGCGCTTGGGGTGCTGATAGGGCTACTGCCTTACTTTTTTATCGATCCTTTGTTCGTTCGAAGCTCGACTATGGATGAGAGTTTTATGCATCCGCAGCCGAGCGTTTATTGCAGAAGGTGGACTTGATCCCCACACTGGCCTTCGCATTGCGACCGGTACCTTCTGCACTTCCCCTATTGAGAGCCTGTTGGTCGATGCTGGGGAGATACCACTCGCTCTAAGCCGCGTGCAGTGTATCACTCGCCTGTACGCGTGAGCCCGGCGCCTCCCTCAGTCGTCAACAGCTCTCACTGCATCCGGAGCTGATCTCCACGGTTCCTATGCCGCCGAGAGACGCCAGTCATACCCAATTATATCCCAATACATATGAGGACTACATCATTGAATAAAGGCCGCTATTCGGGAAAACTGGATGGCCAGATGGGCAGATTTATACGGACAAAATAAGATGCGACACATTTTCTAAAGGTTATCGCCATGGAAGCCTCGAGAACTTACCCCCCGCAAGAGTTATCCGTTTGCAGACTCTGCTTCGGACATTCACTACTCCCACATGGATACCTAATGGAGAAAGACTATCCCCCTACGGTGAAGATTGCATTTTGCCCCCTCACAATTGCACATATTATCGCGGAATGCTAACCTATGGAGAACTTCGACGAAGATACATACCCATCGATGGGGGGGGTACCCTCGATATCCTAAGATCAGCACTAACGTCTGAAAATATCCGCCCTGGCAGCGGAATCATCCGCTACCTCGAAAAGACAGGACTATTAAAGAAGATATAGATAAGTCTCCAATAGTACGATCTAAATTTTAATGAATTTTAATTATTTTAACATTCCATTATCATACCATTTATTCATCTAGTACTTCAATCATCACTGCATATCCGCCATGTCGTGGTATAGCTCTATATATTATACATACATCGATTATATTTGATTTTAGAGTGCGCGGGAGTTTCCTTTTAATAGGTTTGGGTAGGCCGAGGTCAGGTTACAAGGTCGGATCCTCTTGAGGGAGGGCTAGTCCAATAGATGCTACTTTAAAAACTTGGTATTGGCTGAGAGTTCCAAATCCTACTTAGTTACAGGCTGTTATACAGCTATGATGAGCTCGAAAGTGGGAAAGTAAAGGAGTCGGGAAAAATAGACTTTAATAAATATTATAATTAAAGTTAATGATACAATAATACACAAACATATAAGACAAATAGTTACAGAAATGATAATGGGGAACGGTAGACGGCAATTATAAATTTGGGGAAGCTAAAATATTAGTTACGATACCTTGTACACACATGGAGGAGTTGGGCAAGACGATGGTCGTTTCCGTCGAAGCTGTGAGATGATGGCTGGATCACTTCGACGGGGTCCAAGGTCAACTTGCTTGTAGTGAAATATTCTTTTGAGATGACGGGGGGGGAGCGGGGGGGAGGAGCAGAGTCTTCGAGAAGGGAGGTTGGGAATTCTTCTGGTGTAAATTCCTTTGAAGAAAACGGAGGGTGAGTTTCTCAGAGACATCAACGGTTTGTTTGGTCGGATATGCGTAATCAAGGGGGTATTACGCTAAGATGAATCTTCACTGAAGCCTTTTGAGATAAAACTCTGTTCTTGTTTGGAGATGGCGTTGATGAGCGGAGTCGGATGGGTATTCTTACGGGGAAATTAGTTCTTAACTAACACTAGGGGGTGGGTATTTCCTGTATCCAAGAAGGGATGCTTGGTTTTGCCCTACAACGTTTCCTTGCCTTCGGCGTATGACAACCCGAATCGAGGAGGAGTAAGATCGTCTCCACTCGTGAGCTTCTCTCGCACCAATCTCTTCATTCCTCCTTACGTGGGTAGATATGGACACCAAAAGTGAGGGAGCTTATCCCATAGAAGAGAAGGGAGGAGGGGACTATCGCCCATCGTTTGAGTCATGGCGAACGCGGCCCGGGTGGCGATTGTCTCAACCGCTCTCAGCGTGGCTGGAAGGGTGGGTGGGGGGGGGGGAGACTTCTCGTCTTTTTTTTTAAATACTCGCCTTGATAAGGGCTACATTCCATGAACCCGCTCCTATACTTTCTCGCACTTTTGAGCTTCGAAAATTGTTTGTAAACTACACGAGGCCCATCACGTGGAAGCAATGCTTAAAAGCGTCGTTATTTCTCCCATCACGTGCTTGTTCCCTCGCATACCACCTTATCATATCAGACACAACTGTTATATCTCGTCTTTAAAACCTTTTATTTTACTACTAAACGAATTACGGTGTAATCATCTCGCAGTGAGCACCAAGGGACTCGTAAACAATCCATCCATCGCTGGACGCATCGCCATTTGATGGATCGCTCGCCTGCGCCCTACTGTGGAGAGTGCGTTGCCCTCAGACTGTTCGGCACATTCTTGTTGACTGTCCCAGTCTAGACGATCTTCGCGCACGTTACCTGTCCCGGTATCTGGTTAAGCGGGGTCGCTACCGCATGTCCCTTGTACTAGGGAAAAAGTTCGTGCACACTGACTCTCCTTTACTTGACTGTTTTTTTTTTAGGTTGCATGTTCCTGCGCCGGGGGGGAGAGGCGGGCCTACCTCCTACGCCGGAGCGCACCTCCTTCTTGCTTTGTTTTTTGTTATTTTTTAGGCCTTGTCATATTAAGCGTTATTTGTTATTTACATAGTTATTGGTTTCTTAATATAGCCTACCAGTTGGCTATGTCGTGTACGGCGACTTATGCTCAAGCAGGCAGCCACCAGATGAGCTAAAAAACAAGATTACACTGATTACATGGCAGGAATACGAGAAGCTCTCCGGGCTGCTTGGCAAAGAAGATTGGAGACGGTCGAAGAGAACTTAAAGTTGTGTGCCATTGTGCCGCGACTGTTTCCAAGAACCTACTCCCCAATGACAGGATGGCTTCAGGCTGCTTTCTGTAGTCTCCGAATTGGACACGCTCGCGGGACGCACCGCCATTTGCTGGAGCGCTCGCCAGCGCCTTATTGTAAAGACCACGTTGTCACCCAGACTGTTCGGCACATTCTTGTTGAATGACCCAGTCTGGATGATCTTCGCGCACGTTATCTGTCCCAGGACCGGGACAAGCGGGGTCACTACCGCTTGCCCCTTGTACTCGGGTCGATTTCGTGCACACTGACATTTGGACTTTACGACTTCTCCTCCACTTTATTTGACCGTTTGTTGTGGGTCGCATTTTCCTTCCCCGTTGGGAAGCGAGCTTATCCCCAACGCCAGAGCGCGTTTCCTTCCTTTCTTTAAAAAAAAAAATTTAGCCTTTGTAATTTTTATCGTTGTTATTTGCATTTTGTTATTTGTTTTTTTTAATATAACCTAGTAATAGGCTAGGTCGAGTACGGCGACTTTTCCCATGTAGGCAGTCGCCAGATTGGCTCCTTAAAAAAAAAAAAAATTACTCTTGTGACGTTTCTTTAGGGATCAGGGGTTTCCTGGGGGAAGGGGGGATTGTCTGTTTTTCAATGATTTGTATGCTTGCATTGTGAACTTCGTAAATGATATCATTGCTACGAAGTATCTATTTTGTAAATATTTCCTGTAACTTAACTCTTTCCTTTGGGTAACAGGGCGCAAAGATGATCGTCGGTACATTTATCAAGTTCTTCGATGATCTGTACTTTGTCGCAACTGGAGAAGGTCTGAATCGTCAAGCAATTCCCGACGAGTTACTCGATGAATTATTTCAGGTTGCTATGGAACATATAGTTAATTGATCTTTCAAAGTTTTGATGGCGCGGTATTAAAGAAACCTTTTAGTACAATTTTTAATTGTAGCCAAGAAATTGGGATGGGCGAGAAAGTCGATTGAATTAAAATTGCTTATTTGTATACGGCACAGATTTCTTGGTCCAACCAGTCCCATTTTACTTAAATTAATTGTATCGATTTAGTTTGTAAACTATATGAAGCTTTTTCCCTTTTGAAATGTTTAGTTCTATAAGCTATTTGAATTTCATCTTGTATTAATGACCTCGCACATACTTCTTTTCTCAACTAGTAAATTCTTAATTTGAATCGAAATTAAAAAATGCAGATTTGCATTCGTCTTAGTCAATGTTAGAGCCATTTCAATAGGCATATTAAATAATATTTATTTTAGTTTTGCCCTTAATTCAAGCCTGTCAAGTTCTTTGGCAGGAGAGCTGCCACTGAGTTTGCGGTGTTTTAGTTAAAATTGTACTTGTGCATTTATCTTGCCTACTTTCATGTTTCAATATGTTTGTATCAGGATTTGAAGGTGAAATATATGAAAAAAATCAGACAACCCCATTTTATTTTTTTAATCAAGTGATATGCACAATATTTACAATATCTCTTCTTCTGGATTGCGTAAATTCGTTTTGGCATGCTGGTGACCAAATTTATAATATCTTGTCTGATTGATTCATTTTTATTAAAATAGCACCCGTAGCTACTGACAATTGTATGACTTCTGTTTAATCAACCGCCAGTTTGTTTATTTCCCACAATTTCTCTATTGGATTTAAATCTGACTATTTTCCAAGCCAAGGTCCGAAATTTTATTTCCAACCAAGAACTTATTGTTTTTGCTTTGTGGCAAGGTGCAGCATCATGCAGGAAAATAGTTATCGCCCCTACCCCTACCCTGAACTATTAGCAAAGGGTGCTGATGAAGCACGTTCGGTAAACATGAAGATCGGCGGCGCCAACGATGGGATCTAAAATATCTCGTTCCTGTTCCAATGTTTCACCTTTTGGAATAAATTCAGGGGGACTGTTCGTGGGGGGTTTATCACTGCGAAGGGACCCCCTTACGATAATCCTGAGTTTCAATCAATTGGGGAGGGGTCTAGGGAAGACAGCCCCAAGTATATAATCATAATTGTTTATAGAATAATATTCTAACGTTTTTTTTTAAACGGTTTGTATTTAACCCAACGCGCATGAATATGCTTGCGCCGGTGAACGAAACGTGCACGCAAAACAATTAAACTTTTTCGGGCGCGCCGCCGATCTCCATGTTTAGCGCACGTTCTTGTACCATTTTGTGTTCATGGCAATATTCCTGGGCAAAATTGTTAGTGCCGTAGTTCCTTTGGATGAGAAGCAGCCCTAAGCATAGTGTTCGGATGCTTCAGCATGGGCATGACACAACTTGCGTCATGCCCAGAAGCTCCAAACAAGTGGGAGGGAGCTTCATCAGAAATTCTCACTTTGTCCCAGTCTTGAACAATCCGTTGGATTTACTACAAAAGTGCAATATACCCTTAAGTCAGCATCTAATTTCACAGGGTAGATGCTGACCTTCTTCTCAAGCCAACCGTCCCGGATCGGGGCTGAGGGGGGAGGGGACAACGTTCCCTAACCCTGAGCTCCGGTTTGGGATGGGTTTTTTTTTAACAACATGCTTCATCGCCACCCATACCTTCCTCATATCCCTTTCATCCTCAATTCACTGTCTATCCTTGATTCTACGCAGTGTCTAAGGTGGAGCCGCCATGCCGATGGACTGCCAGGCCACCAGGCGGGAGGGGTGGTCCGAAATGGCGGCGCCTGGCTCTGCCGAGCCTGAAAGCACCTCTTGCAGTGCGGGCAACTGTAAGGGGTGGTAAGCTATTGCGTCCCGTGTAAAAAAGAGGGTCACCATGCCCAATGATTAATATAAAAAACAACCCCTAACTTCCCCTGTAACATCAACGGAGCAACCCCCGGGCAGCTTCACCGAAAAAAATGGAGGTACTTCCCCCCCCCTTGTGCTTGCATAGGGGACCCTCCATACTTCTTTTAACGGAGAGGAGGCTTACTCCTCTCCTACGCCTACGGGTGTAGGGGCCTCCCCCTCACCCCCTTCTCTAGAGGTGCTTTCGGGCACCTCCCTATTTCCAGCGGTAGTCCCTCCTTTTCTTTCTAAGCGGACTGCCAAGAAATCCAGCAGGCAGCCCATTGCCGACCACCCCTCGTGTGAGCGGCTCGGTAGGGCAAACTTCCCTTAGGGGAGAGAGGGAAGCCAGGCCCCTTCGGTCGCTTCCCTCAAATGACCTGCTGGCAACAATTGTAAACCTTGCCGGGGTCAAGGCCTGTGCCTCCTCACACAAGACTGGCGACACTGCCAAGGGGACCTGCGATGTCCTGGGGGGGGATGGCCAACTAAAGGCCCCTCCTGTGATAGACATGGTCTTTGAAGAAACCCAGCCTCAGACGGTAGAGCCTTCCATGGGAGGCAATCCGGGCTCAGCTCCAAACACCAAACCCAAATCCGCCCCTATGCAAGGTCCTCCTCAAACGGTAGGGGTTTCTGAGGCAGTACAAGGAGGGGAGGGATCTCCTCTGACCGGTCCCCGTAAGGGGCGCGGCGATTTGCCATCCTGGCCGCCGTGCTGACGGGATCCAGCGCTCCGTCCGGCCCCAGCTTAGCCTCTCTTCCTTCCTTCAGATAGCCCGATTTCTCCCCTACCTCGTCGCTTTTCATACAACCTCTCCCACAACTTTCTCTGGTCAGCCTCTAATTTCACAGGGTAGAATGCTGACCTTCTTCTCAAGCCAACCACCCCGGATCGGGGCTGAGGGGGGGAGGGGACATTGTTCCCTAACCCCTCAGCTCCGGTTCGGGATGGGGTATTTTTAACAACCTGCTTCATCCCCACCCACATCTTCCTCACATCCCTTTTCCTCTCCTCTTCACAACCTATATTTTTTACGCCGTGTCCAAGGTGGAGCCGCCATGCCGAAGGACTGCCAGGCCACCAGGCGGGAGGGGTGGTCCCGAATGGCGGCGCCTGGCTCTGCCGGGCTTGTAAGCACCTCTCGCAGTGCGGGCAACTGCGAGAGGTGATGAGCTATTGCGTCCCGTAATCAAAAGAGGGTCACCATGCCCATGTATGAAAAAAAAACAAAAACCCCAACCCCCAACTTCCCCAAAAACATCTACGGAGCCGCCCTCGGGCAGCTCCACCGAGAAAATGGAGGTCCCCCCCCTTGTGCTTGCGCAAGGGACCCTCCATAATTCTTTAACCGGAGAGGAGGCTTACTCCTCTCCTACGCCTACGGGTGTAGGGGACTCCCCCTCACCCCCTTCTCTGGAGGTGCTTTCGGGCACCTCCCTATCTCTAGCGGCAGTCCCTCCTTTGCTTTCTAAGGGGACTGACAAGAAAGCCAGCAGGCAGCCCATTGCCGACCGCCCCTCGTGCAAGCGGTTCGGTAGGGCAAACCCCCTTAGGGGGGAGAGGGAAGCCAGGCCCCTTCGGTCGCTTCCCTCAAAAGACCTGCTGGCAAGAATTTTGAACCTTGCTGGGGTCAAGGCCTGTGCCTCCCCACACCACCTGACTAGTGACAATACTGCCAAGGGGACCTGCGATGTCCTGGGAGGGGATGGCCAACTGGAGGCCCCTCCTGTGATAGACATGGTCCTTGAGGAGACCCAGCCCCAGACGGTAGGGCCTTCCATGGGGGGGAATTCGGGCTCGGCGCCAAGCACCGAACCCGAATCCGCCCCTATGCAAGGTCCTCCTCAAATGGCTGAGGGCTCCGAGGCAGTAGAAGGAGGGGAGGGATCTCCTCCGACAGGTGCCCCTACGACAACCAGGACCTTCTCCATTTCGGAGAGGGACCTGGCTGAGGCTGGTCCATCTGGCCTGGGGACTTCTGCCGGCGGAGGTGAAAAGCGGGTTCATTCCCCGCCCTCCTCTCCTAAAAAGAAAAAGACTAAAAAGACGAAGAAGACTCGGGGCTCCTCTCCATCCGCGGGGGCTGCGGGGACGGATGGGTCTGCTGCCACTTTGGTAGGCGACCAAGCCAAGATCGGCACATCCGGCCCCTCTACCCCCTCGTGTGCGGAGCCCATGACTACGACTAAGACCAAGAATGCACAGGGCGGAGCCTCGATGACATCGGGGCCCCTGATTCAGAGGTTACCTGGCGTTTTCGAGCCCGCTGGCTTCAAACGCTTCCTCGTTATTCGCTCCACTGATGGCACCATGTTGTCCAAGGGCAACATGATCCATCAGAGGAGAGGATTAGCTAGTGCAATTGGTAGAGAGCCGAAGGTAACCCGTTTCTCGGACGGGAGCCTTCTGGCGAATGCGGCGAATCCCGCCGAGGCGGCCAAGATAAGTGCTCTTCGGACACTTCATGGCACCCCGGTGAGTGTGACGCCGCACTCTACCATGAACTTTGTGAAAGGAGTAGTTTATGCGAGGGAACTCGTTGACTACTCCATTGAGGACATCACCCTAGAGCTGGCCGACCATGGGGCGGTCAAGGTCGAGCGTGTGATGAGAAAACAGGGAGGGGCCTCGAGACCCACCCCTACACTCTTCGTCACGTTCGACTGTGACAAGCTCCCTGAGTCGGTGCGTGCCGGTTGGTACCGCTACCGCGTGAAGGCATTCGTGCCACTGCCGCGGCGGTGCTATTACTGCCACCGCTTTGGCCATACGAATCGATCATGTAGACGTGCAAAATCGGGGTCACCCGAAGTCTGTGTAAATTGCTCCAAGGTCGCACACGATAAGTCCAAATCGTGTGTGGCCAAGTGTGTCAATTGCGGAGAGCCGCACCCTGCTTCTTCGAAGCAATGTGGTGCATATCTCCTTGAGAAAGAAATCCTGGCCGTTCAGGCCCAGGATCGACTCTCATTCCGCGAGGCAAAGGACTTGGTCCTGGCGCGCCCGGCTCTGCCTGGGACGTCATATGCCTCAATAGTTAGAAAGGCACCCTCTGCTCCTGGCCCATCCAGGCCAACGAGCACGGTTGTTTCCGCGCCCATTCGGAGCCCTTCTGTGGGCTCTACCCAACCTGGGCGCTCCCCTGGTAAAGCTGGCGGCAAAAAGGGTTCATACCCTGCCCCGGCTAAAACCAGGGCTCCCCCCTCTTCCCCCAGCGTGACCGTTTCGCGTAAAGCGAAACGGCCACGCGCCTCCACCGAGTCGTTAGACTCACAGGAGGCAACACCCCTGAAGATGGTCGCTAGGCCATCTTCCGGGGTTCCTAAAGCTGTTCCCCGAAAGGAGGACAGCAACAAAGGAGCTTCGGCCCCTTTGCCCACGCCCCAAGGTGGAGCGAGTGGCTCGGAGACGGTGGTTCCTCGAAAAGAGGGCCCCCCGCCTCCGAAGCCGCAACGCCCGCCTAAAGTTTCGAGGCGGAGGGAGGAAAAGACTCGCATGGCGAGCCCAACCTCCCCCAATAAGTCCTCGAAGGCGACAGCGCCTTCAGCGCTTTGTCCGGCCAACAGCGCCTTCAGCGCTTTGTCCGGCCAACAGCGCCCGGGGTTCTGCCCCCGGGAAGCGTACGGCCATTCCCGTGAGGGTCTTCAATTCGAGGAGGGCCCCCGCGTCTCCTCCGAGCTAGGCCTGGAGGGCATATTCCTTCAATGGAATTGCCGTGGACTCCATGCCAACTGGGAGGAGCTGCGGAGGCTCGCCTCATCCCGTTCCCCGTTAGCTTTTTTTTTGCAGGAGACCATGCTAGGCGCGTGCCCCCTGCCTGCCCTCCCGGGGTATAAGGGTCTTGCGACCCAACCACCGCGGGACGGCCGGGCTGGGGGATGCGCGGTTTACACCCGGCATGATGTCTCCGTTCTTCCTTTCTCTTTAGATACCTCCTTTCAGGCAGTGGCTGTGCAGCTGCACCTGGATAGGAGGTATACTATCATTTCTGCGTACATTCCACCGTCAGCTGACTTCGACGCGGGGGACTTTCGCCGCGTCGTGGCACGGTTGCCGAGGCCCTATCTCTTGCTTGGAGATCTGAACGGCAGGCATCCTCTCTGGGGAGATTACACCATAAATCCCAGGGGACAAGTCCTTGCCGATCTGATCGAAGAGCTTGAGATGGGTGTCCTAAACGTGGATGAGTTTACGCATCACTGTCCGAGAACCGCTTCATTTTCTTGCCTTGACCTATCTTTGTGCTCTTCGGATGCACAGCCTGATTTTGATTGGGGGGTGGTCGATGACCTCCATGGTAGTGATCACTTTCCCATTCAAATATCATTTTCAGGGCAACTGCCGCCTGAGAGACCACCTCGGTGGTGCTTGGCGCGGGCGCGGTGGCCTGCATTTCAGGAAATGACTGAATTCTCTATCTCAGTCAAGGAGTTTAGGTCGGTAGATGAGGCCGTCGAGTTCTTCTCCGGCAACCTCATCGCCGTGGGCCTGACTACTATTCCTAGGACGTCTGGCCGTTTTGCACGCCGACCACTCCCATGGTGGTCGGCCGAGTGTGAGACGGCCCTCAAACAGAAGCGTTATGCCTACATGCGCTATAAGCGCCGCCCGAACGATTTCACCGTCGCTGAATTTCGTCGGGCTAGGGCTAGGTTCCGGTATATTTCGAAGCACGCCCGCCGCTCTTCTTGGCGGGCATACGTGTCTTCACTTAACGGGAAGACCCCTTTAGCTGAGGTGTGGAAGCGAGTCAAAAGGATTCGGGGCAAGTTCTCGCAGGACCCCCCTCCCGTTCTCCAGGAGAATGGGACCGCAATCTCGGACCCCGCGTCCGTGGCGGAATCCTTAGCGACCGCTTTTTACGCATTCTCTAGCCGTGATGCTGCTCCGCCAGCATTCAATGCACGTCGTGATGTCGCGGAAGGCCGCCGGCTGGACTTTACCTCCAGAGTCGGAGAACCCTTCAACGACAAGTTTACTGTGAGTGAGTTGCGTTCCGCTCTCGCTTCGTGCGCGGACACCACCCATGGTCCGGACGATGTCCCGTACGCCATGCTTCGACACCTGGGTGAGCGAGGCATGGCCTTTCTATTAGATTTGTTCAACAGGATCTGGGTGGAAGGTCTCCTCCCAGACTCCTGGCGAATCGCTACTGTGCTCGCCTTTCGCAAGCCGGGGAGAGATCACTCTACTCCGACCGGTTTTCGCCCAATCTCTCTAACCTCTTGCGTGTGCAAGTTGATGGAGAAATTGGTAAATGTTAGATTAGCCTATTTCCTGGACAGCGGAGGCCATCTGTCTTCTGCACAGTGCGGCTTCCGTAAGTTCCACTCCACGTCGGATGCTCTGCTCCGACTGGAAAATGCCGTCTGCGAGGCTTTCCTTCGTAGACAGCACTACGCCACGGTGTTTTTTGATCTGGAGAAAGCCTATGATACCGCATGGCGATACGGTATCATGGAGACTCTCCACACGATGGGGGCGAGGGGACGCCTCCCAATGTTTATATCTGAATTTTTGCGAGATCGTCGATTCCGCGTACGGGTGGGGGGAGCCCTCTCCGGCCCAAAGGAGCAGGAAGAGGGTGTCCCGCAGGGAAGTGTCCTCAGTGTCACACTCTTTGCCCTGAGCATTAACGGCATCACCTCGGTGCTGCCGGAAGATGTTCTCGCTACGCTCTACGTGGACGACCTTTCGATCTCTTTTGGCGCGGCCCAGATGCCAACTCTGGAGCGCCGACTCCAACAGGCATTGAACCGCGTCTCTTGCTATGCCAAAGCGCACAGGTTTCGGTTTTCTTTGGCCAAGACTAAGGTGGTGCACTTCTGCCGCCATCCACGGCTTCACCCCGACCCAGATTTGTTTCTTAATGGGGTGCGCCTGGATGTGGTTGAGTCGCACCGTTTCCTTGGTCTTGTATTCGACCGACGCCTCACCTGGGAGGCTCACATTCGCAGCCTTAGGGTCTCTTGTACCCGCGCCATGGACATTCTCCGTTCCGTGACGTTCAGCGCTTGGGGCGCTGATAGGGCTATCGCCTTACTTTTTTATCGATCCTTTGTTCGCTCGAAGCTCGACTACGGATGCGAGTTTTATGCATCCGCAGCCGAGCGTTTATTGCGGAAGGTGGATTCGATCCACCACACCGGCCTTCGCCTTGCGACCGGTGCCTTCCGCACTTCCCCCATTGAGAGCCTGTTGGTCGATGCTGGGGAGATGCCACTCGCTCTGCGCCGCGTGCAGTGCATCACTCGCCTGTACGCGCGAGCCCGGCGCCTCCCCCAGTCGCCAACAGCTCTCACTGCATCCGCAGCTGATCTCGATGGTGCCTATGCCGCCGAGAGACGCCAGTCATACCCTAAGCCCTTTGGGTTTAGGGCCAGGAAACTCCTTCGAGAGGTAGATATAGCTCTCGGGCCGGTGGCGCCCCTGGTTCTGCCCAGGACGCCACCCTGGAGGGTACCACATTTGGCTATTTGTCGCCACGCCTCTGCTCCCAAAGCTTGTACTGCGCCGGGAGTATTGCGTTCGATCTTTTTGGAGCACACATCGTGTCACGCTGGTACCGTGCCAGTGTATACGGATGGCTCCAAGTCCCAAGAGGGGGTCGGCTTCCACGCCGTATCCCCTCTGTTTGAAGTCAGCGGGGCTCTACCAGGCGCTGCGTCTGTCTTCACGGCCGAGCTGGTGGCAATACACCACTCGGTACGGGAGATTACGCGACGTGCCCGGTTCGGAGACCGGATTGTGATTTATAGCGACTCACAAAGCGCCCTGAGTGCTCTCGGGGCATTGGAATCTCCGCATCCCCTGGTTCGCGAAATCCGTGACGCCACGGTTTTGGCGAGCCGGGCAGATGTCGAGATTATCTTCTGCTGGGTTCCTGGACATGTAGGAATTGCGGGGAATGAGCGCGCCGATGAGGGCGCCAAAGAGTCCGCGAGGACTCTGCGACCGGACCAGCGTTTCGCTCTTCCTCACACTGACTACATGGCAGGAATACGGGCAGCTCTTCGGACTGCTTGGCAAAGAAGATGGGAGACGGTCGAAGGGAACTTAAAGTTGCGTGCCATTGCGCCGCGACTGTTTCCATGGACCTATCCCTCAATGCCGCGGTGGCTTCAGGTTGCTTTCTTTTGTCTCCGAATCGGGCACACTCGTGTGACGCATCGCTATTTGATGGAGTGCTCGCCTGCGCTCTAGTGCCTTGGGTGAGGTTCGGGGCTGCATGCGCAATATATAGCCTTTAGGACTACTTAGCCTCTGCACCCCAATTGTTGGTGCATTACCTGCTCGTGGTGCCCCTGCTTATACAGAAATTGTGCCCAAGGACCAAGTGCCAGTCGGTAGGCAATTCATCTAGGTTCCAGCCAATAACTGGCCCCGTAGGGGGCGCGGTGATTTGCCTTGCTGGCAGCCGTGCTGATGGGCCTCAACGCCCCGTCCGGCCTCAGCTTAGCTTCTTCTCTCCTTTCCGCTAACAACCCTTTAGCCTTATCTGGCAATTTCTTTCCCAACTCTACTACTCCCTCTCTTCAAAGTCTTTGTTTTGATGGGATTGGACTTCTCTACTTGCATTCAAGCCTGTTCTAGTTCCGGTCTGCGAGAGATCTGATTCTCGAGAGTCTGTCCTTGCTTGATCCTCCCCATCAATACCTGAGGAATATTGGCGACTACCAAACCCTCCCCTTCTTCCCACCCTTTTTTTGGCCGCCAAGAAGGGGTAAAACTTCAGTTGGCGTTCGCGGGACGGGGCCTTGGCTCGATCGACGGGAAAAGGGTTAAGGCCCACCAGGTATATCCTGCATGGTCCGCCAGGCTTACCCTGAGGTTACCTGGCGGTGAAGTCCATAGCCACCTCTGTAAATGGCCCCGCGCCCGCGCCTACACGCCGACTGCGTCGTTTAGAACCGGCCCGTTGTCTGCGCCAATGAGCATTCGCGGGGTTATTGGAAACCAACCCATAGGCCTTTCTCTAGAGTCTCGAGTCCGCTCGTTTAGTGGATCTGGCTAGACGGTACTTTCGCGGGCGGTAGATTCCTGTTCATGTTCGAACAAATTCTTTATCAAATCCCTCTTAAAAACCCAATGAAACCAGCAAAGAAAGTCTTAAGCTGCGCATCCCCTCCCCTCTCCCCACCCCTCCTCTCTACCTACCCTTCCCCTCTACCCACCCCTCCCCTCTCCTCACCCCTCCCCTCCCCACCCCTCTCCTCCCCCCTCTCCTCTCCCCACCCCTCTCCTCTCCCTCCCCTCTCCTCTCCCCCCCTCTCCTCTCCCCGCCCTCTCCCCCTTTTCCTCTCCCCCTTTCCCCTCTCCCCCCTGCCCTCCACCACCCCTATCCCCACCCCCCTTATTTCCCAGTCCATCGAAGAAAATGGATACGAATCTACTAACTCGAAGAGGGAAAAGAATGCAAGACGTGGATAAAACTGGTGGGAGAACTTTAACCACAAGATCACCCCCCCAAAACAACTTCACAGATAGAAAAAACGAGCAAGGTCTCAGGAAATCGAAACTCACCACCGCAAAATCGACCAAAGTCATTAAGAAGTCCGCCGGAAGTTTCAAACTCCCAGCAAGCAGCAGGTCCAGGAAGATACACCAAAACGCTGCCTGAACTGCTCTCAATGCAAGTACTCCCAGGACAATTTGTTGATCGATCTTTCAGAATATTTTACCTAATAAAACCACAAAGCCAACAAACAAACCTAATGAAGACATACATGATCAAACAAAGTAAAGATTTCCAAAAACTATTTCAACTTCCCACATCACAATTTCCACCTCTCTCGCCTCAATCAGATGGTAGTATACTAGTCAAAGTTAAAACAAAAGATCAAGGGAAAAAAACCTTATTATTAAAAGAACTTGCAGGAAATAAAGTAATAGTAACAGCACATCCCTCCTTTAACATGCGTACAGGGGTAATGATAGAACCAGACTTCGTCCAATACTCAGAAGTGGAATTAATTGAACAATTAAGCGAGTATTCTGTCACTCAAGTACACAAAGTACATAAAACGATCAGCAACAGCAAGATACCAACAAAAACTTAGTTCATATCATTTCACCTAGATATCCTACCAAAATAAATATATATTTAGGATGGCGCCGCTTCACAGTTAAAGAATTCCAACCTAGCCCCAGAAGATGCTACTACTGCCAAACCTTCGGGCACTCTACAAACCCCTGTCGTCGCAGGAATCACGGCTTTGCGCCCACCTGCGTCAACTGCGCAAATGCACTACACCCTGAACAAATCGAAAATTGCCCAACGAAATGTGTAAACTGTGGAGAGCCCCACTCAGCATCAAGCAAAAAATGTAATGTCTACAAATTTGAAGAAGAAGTAGGATCCATACGTGAAAAAGAACGACTAAACTTTAGAGATGCGAGAGAAAATGCACAGACCTCTATAGGAACCAGAGGAAACTCTATGCCTCTGTAGTTGAACGAGACCCCCATACCACGGGGTTAAAGCAAAAACTCAACCGCCCCTTCCCGAGGAGCCTGCACCACAGGCCCTGAATATTGAACTCCCCTACCCCACGCATATGTTCGACAATCGACCATCTCCCCCCCCCCTAAAAAAATAGGTGCCGCATCACGAGGCACCTGCATCCGATACCTCGATGCTGAAGCCATCCCTAGAAGAGAGGTAAACCTAAAATCGCAATCACAGCAAATTCTTAAGCACATCGACCTCCACCTCGAACAAATGGACACTCAGGATATACCTACCAGAGATCGTCCGCCCACAATCTCGGTCACCCTCTCAACGCCTACCACTGACATCATCTACGAAGAGAAGATAGAACAGAAAAAAAGAGACCCAAGACCCACGTGGAACAGACCTCGTCCCCACCAGAGACATTGAAGCTCGAATCATACCACCAACGAGCCACCTCCCTTACCCACAACAAAAGGAGAAATCAAGATAATCCGTCCTCCTATTATTGACGGAACACCAACACCGCCTTTAACAGTAGATACCCAAGACTTAAACAAGAAAAACACTGACAAAGAAGAAACAAAACCTCAAACACCAGTCCTCACCAGACTCTAGTGGCCACAGGGCCCTAATAAATCAATGGGCGACACGACCTCCGCAAAAACCAAATTGCTCATTTCTCGAACCAAACCAAAATAATAATGAAGATAATCCAGTGGAATATCCGCGGAATCAGAGCCAACTGGGAAGAATTAAGGCTTCTTGTAGCGGACAAGAGCCCCACCTGCGTCTGTCTCCAGGAAACCATGTTGGAATATATCCACCACAAAAGCTACCGAATTACAGTTGCGTAACCACTTCAATACCAAATGATGGCAGCACATCCGGCGGCTGTACCATCTACACCCATCAAGATGTTTCCACATTACCCATCAGATTAAATTCACCTTTGGAAACAATCGCCGTAACCATGTACATCAAGAAACGATACACGATCGCAAATGTCTACCTCCCACCCACAGGGCCCCTTTCAGTCACCGCTTTACGAGACTTTATCTCACAACTAACAACTCCATTCATTCTAATTGCGCCTTTGACAGTCGTCATACTGAGTGGGGGCGTCAAAATATGCAACGCCAGAGGAAACGAGCTATCAAAGCTAATGGAAAACCACCAACTTGGAATCATGAACCAGTGCGAAGGTACTAGATTTTATATACAAACGGGTACCCTATCAGCGTTAGACCTGGCCCTCTGCTCACCCGACATCACGGCGGACTTTGAATGGAGAATCTTGGATTGCCTAAAAGGAAGCGACCATTACCCGATCATCCTTTCCTCAGACGAGGGATTTACCCACCTCGGGTATACCACGATGGAGACTGGACCAAGCAAACTGGCTAAAATTTTTAAAAAAAATCACCCTTAATCCAAGTTGATGACATCCCGGAGACAGAGGAAGCGCTGGAAATCTTCACATCCATCGCAAACAGCTCAGGACAACCCATTAGGAGATCTACCCCATGGTGGAGCCCAGAATGCTCTGCCGCACTGAAAGAACAAAGGAAAGCCTACCGAACATACAAACGATGGCCAAATTCGACGACCAAAATGGAATTTAATAAAAAGAGCTAAATATAGATACATACTTAAACAAACCCGCCGGAAATCATGGAGAGCTTATGTCTCCAGGATAAACTCTAAAACGCCCATCTACCGCACATGGAGCAAGATCCGAGGGATGCTAGCTAAACCCAGCTGAGACCCTACTCCCGTACTTCGAATAAATAGAAACACTATCTTAAACCCAATCGATGTAGCAGACACGCTAGCGACTCACTTCGCCAAAATAATAAGTAGAGCGAACAAAACGCCCGAGTTCGCCCAATACCGGTTGGAGAGGAATTGCTCACCTCTAAACTTCGCATCAAGAGAGTACAAATCTTACAACGAAAAATGCAGCAAAAAAGAGTTCGATACAGCTATTGCATCATGTAGAGACACGGCTCCAGGCCCAGACAATATACCTTATGCTATGCTACGACACCTAGGGGAAAGGGGTAAACGCTTCTTCTTAGATATATTCAATAAAATATGAATGGAAAATGCCTTCCCAGACACCTGAAGAAGGGCTACAGTTCTAGCTTTCGGGAAACAAGGAAAAGACCCAACCAGTCCCCGAAACTACTACCCACTGGCCTTAACCTCCTGTATATGTAAGCTTATGGAAGAAAATGGTGAATGTACGCTTAAGATGGTTCCTTGAAACGAAATCCAGCATATTCCATCGCAGTGCGGAATCCGAACATTACACTCGACCACGGATGCCCTTATCCGTCTCGAATCGGCGATATGTAACGCATTCACCAGGAAACGACACGTAGTAGCTGTTTTCTTCGACCTCAAAAAGGCATACGATACGTCATGGCGTTATGCCATCTTAAAAGCCCTCCATAACCTCAGGTTAGGCGGATAACTACTAACCTTCATTCAAAATTTCCTAACAAACCGCACCTTCTCTATAAGATTAGGTAGCACGAATTTCAAATCACTTATACAAGAAGAAGGCATTCCACAAGGCAGTGTCTTAAGCGTACCCCTGTTTGCTATAGGAATCAATGATATGTCACAAAACCTCCATCAAGACATAAAAGCCAACCTTTATGTAGATGACTTCTCTATCTCCCTAGCAGGTTCCAAAATGGTAACAATAGAACGTCGCCTCCAGATCGCCATCAACATCACGAGATGGTCTACTACCCACGGCTACCAATTCTCAGCTGAGAAGACCAAAGTGGTCCACTTCTGCCGTCGTAGAAGATGTATTAGGGAACCTGACCTATACCTATACCAAAAGAGGATTGCAGTCGTTGAGAGCTATAAATTCCTTGGACTAACATTTGATAGAAGGTTGACATGGGAACCGCATATAAGAAACATTAAAACTCTTGTAAGAAAGAAATGAACGTCCTACGTACACTGTCACGCCACGACTGGGGAGCTGATCGCGAAACACTTCACTCTCTACCGCTCCTTAGTGCGACCCAAACTGGACTACGGATGCGAGATCTACTCCTCTACTTCCGAAAAACTCCTTGCACCCATCAATACAGTGGCTAATGAATGTCTCCGCATGGCTACCAGAGCCTTCCGATCATCACCCATACCGAGCCTACAATGCGATACCGGGGAGACACCACTCGACCTCCGTAGGATGGAACTCTCTCTACGCCTCTTTACCCTCATCCAGCGACTCCTAACATCGCCCACTTCGACCACCGTCATGAATGATCAAATGGATAATATTTTTTACAACACGCCTAACTTTCCCACGACCATTTGGAAGTAGAGCGCCACTATGGATGGAGGAAATCGGAGTAACGATGAATCCCATCCATCCACTTGCTTTCCCAGATATTCCATTTTGGAAATCAACTTTAAAGATATGCCATCGTAACATAATAAAACAATTAACAACTACTCCCCTGGGAGAGAAAATCCAATTTCTTACCCACGCAGCAACACATATGGGTATACATATATACACCGACGGATCAAAATTCATAGACGGAACAGGATTCTCGTTTATATCAAATAACTCAGTGAAAGTTGGATGCCTGTAGCATTTCGAGTGATGTCTTTCCAATATGCGTGAATGGCATTAAAATCAGGTAGGGCAACTGATCAATAAGTTCTAAAAGGTCTGGTCTTGACAATGGCAAAGAAGGGAGCTAAATAGAGCAAACAGTAAAAGACTTTGTAAGAAAAACCTATGGATAGTGGTCGCAACCGCTAAAAAATTACTAGTAATTTATCGATAAATTAAATTTAATTACCGCATATTTACCGATACCACTTTATCGGTAATTTAATGTAACTGTATTATTATTTAAATACGCTCAATAAACAATTTTCTCTCGTAAATACTAAAGGAATTTATTGTGATTTGTGATAGAAAACGTTTTAGTTTAAAATACGAACTAGGTCCATGGTTAGTTGTGCTGTGTGTGCTATGTGTTGTTATTTGAAAATACGAGTGCTATGTGTGGATTGACGTAGTAAATCATTGCTAATATATTTCGTACTCATTGTACTAAGTGGTGATGATGTTAATCTTCTAAAACGCTGCAGAAGTTCGTAAAATTCACAACATTATTTTGTTACATTAATTTACTGGTTGATTCTAAGTAGGCTAGCCCTAATAAATATTAATACAGCCACGTATTTTTCATTGTTTTGAATGTGTAAGCCCTAGTAGATATTTGCACCACAAGAATTTAACTAGTGTTTTTTTGTCCTATTTGCATTGCATGACGTGTACATTTTAAGTATTTTTTTTAGGAGAATATTACTGTCTTATGTTATACATTCTAAATAAAGATAAGACACTTTTATTGGTTATAAAAACCCACAATGGCAAAGGATCTCATTAAAAATTCATATATATATATATATATATATATATATATATATATATATATATATATATATATATATATATATATATATATACACATGTGATTTTTTATATTTCTAATAGTTTATTTAACTCGAAATTTATCGGGAATTTATCAGTAATCCAAATTTTTCTCGATAATTTATCGCTAAAAATGTTGCCGGTAATTTGCGACCCCTAGTACTGGGCCTACTTTATCTCCCTGTTGAATTAGTTTACCTAAGGTGTCTTCGTGATCGGGGTAATTAAAGTACTGCGAGAGGACGCGGCAAAAGAAAGTAACTTTATTTTTAAATTGGCCTACTAAAAGGGGCAAGTGGAAACGTCTCAGAGTTCTTTGCGGTCAGGGAGTAGGCTTCTGTTTTACGCGAACTATCTAGGCTAAAGGCGGCAGGATTGAGGTTAGTTAACGGGGCTTCGTAACACTACTAAGGGACTGATTAATTCTCTGATTAGTCGAATCTGTATGACTGATCTTAACTACTAAATTTTTGACTTAATGATCGAATGAATTAACTGCGGGATTATTGAGGCATCGGATGCCCGCTGCCTCACTGTGCACGGTTCGAATCCCCCCCTCCCCTGTACGGAATTTTTGCGAATTAGGAAATAATATTTGCGAAGAAAATTTTTCCCGTTTTCTGTTTCTTGCGGTTTGTTTACATTAAACTCTACCGTAAAAGCCTTTATTCAACCGAATTCTATTCCTCCGCCCTTGAACAACTTCAAAATAATGAAATTAACTTTAAGTTTTCCTCCATCGATAGACTCACGCAGGGCATCCATAAATTAAAAGAAAATTTTAGAGCAATTGCTTCTACCTGTGATTATACTTGTTTTTATACTCTTATAACTCTAACTACTAAAAGCTACGCAAACTCTGTCTTCAAGGTTCATGACCGCAAGCTATTAAAACTTAACCTATCTAGGCCTTTCTTCTCCCCAGATGACAATACAGTAAAAAAACCTTTTTTGATTGCAATTTAACCGCGAGAGAATCTTTTTTACTTTCTCTGGGATTTGAATTTAAACTTTCCCCCTTCAAACTTGGCCATATTGACTATTTTTTTTTTCCTTTGAGAAGCTGCCTTGCGAATTAAAAGACTTGCCCATCACCGGCAAATTTAAGGATTTTCGCTTAACACTCTCATATTTTGCGCAGGAATTTCGCTATCTCTCGCGCAAACTCAAATTCTCTTGTCTTTTTCTGCGCCCAAATGACCTTGATACACTCAAGGGTTTGGGAAAAAGAAAGGAGATAGTTATCACCGAGCCTGATAAGGGTAGAAGTGTTGTTCTTCTTAACAAATCAGATTACATATAGAAAATGAATGTTATTTTGTCCAATAACTCCCCCTCCCTCTCTGGGATCGTTTCTTCAGGGGTTGTTCCCAGAGAGGCTCTGGCCTTCTCGTGGCGAGGGGGGTCAGCCCTGGGCCCCCTAGGGGACCCATGGTGCAGCTAACAAGACTTTTAACATGCCCCTCTTTCTTTCCTCCTCTATTACGCTCTTCCACTGCCCTTTATTTCCCCCTCTTCCTTCACCTATCTAGTGGTCCTTATCAATACCCGACCTCTGCTCGTTTAATGGATTGATTCCGAATTGTTCTTTCATGAAGGTGAAAGAGGCTGGGCATCTCCACCGTCTTCGTCTACCGAATGCCCAAGGAGAAACCCATCGTTGGCCCCTTTTCTCTGTGCGTAGGAGAACTCGGGCAGCCTCTTAGGGTTATAAAGATGGTGTGGTGGATCCGTATCTATTCTCCAAGAGGACATACCGGACGTAACTGATTGTATAGTTGCAGTAGTGTCCGGCCTTTGTAGGCCTCCATGGTGGGGAGCCCCGAGGAAGAATGCGAAGTTTTTTTCTTTTTGCAATGGCTAGCCATAAACCGAAAACCTCCCCTTCTCGTAAGGGTTCTCGTGCCAAACGTTCCTTAGCTCCCCTTTCAGCCTTCCCTCGCTTGTTGGACCCCTATTCCAACGAAGTAGACCCAGATCTTGATTATCCTCGCTTTCTTGTTATGAATTCATCATCTGACATCCCACTTGCAAAAGTCGATGTGTTTGACGTCAATGAATCTTTTGAGTCCTGCTGCGGTGAACACCGCCGGATGTGGTCAAGAGGAAGTGGTGATGTCGTAGTTGAGGTGTCATCCCACTCTCAACACAACCTTGTGCGAAATCTATCTTCGATAGCTGAAATTCCAATAACTGTCTCGCCCCATCCGCGTCTGAATTTCGTCAAAGGTGTCGTCCGTTCAAACGAACTAAAGGACTACGACCCCACCCGCCTTCAGAGTAAGCTCAGTACCCAACGTGTCACACACGTACACAGGGTAACTAAAACATTAGGCTCCACTAAAGTCCCAACCGCCACACTGATTTTAACATTTAAACGACAAGAACTGCCGCAGTATATTAAAGCTGTGTACCTTCGTGTACCGGTAAGTCCCTACATCGAACTACCCAGACGCTGCTTCAATTGCAATCAATTTGGACATGTTGGCAGAGCCTGTCGGCACCCTAGCTCCTGCGTAAATTGTAGCTCTGAATACGATGGCCCCGAATGCACCAAAACACCCCACTGTGCCAACTGCGGAGCTACCCACAGTGCTGCGTCGAAACTCTGCTCTATATTTTTATATGAAAAGGAAGTTCTCGCTTTGCGCGACTCCCTGCGTCTAAATATAAGAGACGCCCGCCAGCGTGCCCGAGCACAAACCTCGCCACTCGGCTGGCTCTTCTCTGACGTTTTACGTGATGCTGGACGAAACTGACCATCACGCGCGAGTTCCGACCAGCCTGAAGCACTTCACCCTATATCTACTCGCAGCGTCGAAAACATTCAGAATATGCAGTCGAAGCATCGCTTTCACACCGAGATAACCAATGTAGCCCCCCTCTCTCCAGCAGCTCCAGCTGGGAGAGACGCTCAGGGTGAGACGCTTGAAGACATCAGACGCTATTTGAAAGAATCCTCAACATCGACCAGTGAAGGTTTATCCACCCGGCCGAGCCCCAAAGCCCAGTGGTAAGAGAAGGGATTCCTCACCTGGGTCATCGACCACCAATAGGCGGGCAGCCTCTGGAGCTGACTCGGCCGAACCCCGAGAATCTCCAATGGACTCCTCCCCTATGGTTGAACATTCTCTGCCCTCAAGTCCGTCTCGCCCTTCACAGGACGTAGGCCCCATCCTGATCCATACGATGGCAAAAATACACCCAGCTCCACACACCTCGCTCAGATCACCTGTTCGTTCCGCTCACCCTTCAACCCAAGATCCGATGGAAGCAGTTGATACTCCAGCATCACTTACTGCGGCGGTTGGACCAACTTCTTAGACACCGAAAAAACCCTCGACCCATGAATCCGGATCTACCGGGCGAAAATCCCTTCTTGATCTTCCTTTTCCGCCATGTTGCTAGCCCGAATTACAATCAAGGGCCTCGGTCGGTTCTCCAAAACCCACGAAAAAAACCTCAGTTACTGCTCCATCTAGGATCTCTCCCCCTGCAAAAGCATGCTCCTCAAAATCAGCTCTCCGTCTCCCAAGCTCTTTGGGACGAACCTCAAATACAATATCGGCCTCAAAAGAGAAAAAGATATCTACAGTGGTATCTAATCGTCACACATAATATCTTCCATTTTACAATGGAATTGTCAAGGAGTTCTTCCAAAGTGGGAAGAACTCAAAATTCTTTTGACGACTATCCACCTCGCTGTTATTTGTCTTCAGGAGAATAAACTGGGTATACGGCCCTTTCCGCCGGTACCCCGCTTTCTCACTTTCGACTCTATTGCTCCTGCTGGAAGCCCCTCTCATGGAGGGGTGTCAATCATGGTATCTTCATCCTACCATGTTTCTCTCATCTCCCTACATACTACCCTCCAAGCTGTTGCTGTGAGGGTTTTTCTTACTAAGCTTTTTACTGTTTGCTCTATTTACCTACCACCTTGTTTATCATTGTCAAGATCCGACCTTTTAGAACTTATAGACCAGTTTCCCTCCCCATTCTTATTACTAGGAGATTTTAACGCCCGTCACTCATACTGGGGTGACATCACTCGAAATGCCAAAGGCAGTGTTTTAGAGTCTCTTTTATTATCTGACCTCCTTTGTGTTTTAAATACTGGCGATTTTACCTCTTATCATGTCCAGACGGACTCTTTTAGCTCTGTTGACCTGCCTGTTTGTTCCCCTGATTGCTTCACGGAATTTCGATGGTCAATTTTTGAGGATCTCCATGGGAGTGACCACTTCCCTATTGTCTTGTCGGCCCTTCAAGTAAGCCTTCATACAACCATGCACCTTAAGTGGGACTTAGGTCATGTAGATTGGGAAGGTTTCCAAGAGGCGTCCTTCACAAATGCATCTTTGGGGACCTCCAATGGAGTGGACATGGCAGTAGAATACTTTACATCGACTATCTACAATGCAGCAACACAGACCATCCTACGGAGGCGACCTGTCACGGGCCGCTCAACCATGCCCTGGTGGACCTCGACGTGTGCAACAGCTATCAAAAATTACAAGTTAGCCCATGCACGATTCCGAAAAAACCTAACTTTGTGCAGCAAGGTCGACCGAAACCAAGCTCGTGCGCTTCGCCAAAGAACCCTTCGTCAAGCTCGCAGAAATTCATGGCGCAGATACGTTTCATCGATTTCCTCTATGACACCTACTGCTAAGATCTGGAAGAGGATTAATAAGATCAGGGGCCATTACGCTAATCATCATACCCCCACACTCAACTTAGACGGTTCCTTGGAGAATGACGGCCTGGCGGTCACCAATACTTTTGCTGACCATTTCCGCGCCGTCAGCAGTGTCAGCCGTTACGATAAGGCTTTTCAATCCTACAAATCAAAGGAAGAATCTCATTTTCTCAACTTCACAACAAAATCTAACTTTCCGTATAACGCTCTATTCAGCATATATGAGCTGCAAAGCGCGTTGTTCCTTTGCAGATATACTTCCGCTGGCCTTGATGAGATCCATTTCAACATGATTCGGCACCTACATCCACACTCTACTCTCTTCCTGCTCGATTTGTACAACCTTATATGGGTGAAAGGTTTTTACCCGTCATAATGGCTCATTGGGATCATCCTTTCCTTTGTCAAACCGGGCAGGGACGGGTTGGACGCAGATCACTACCGCCCTATAGCTCTCACCAGCTGTTTGAGTAAGTTTCTGGAAAAATGATATTGGAGCGCCTAAACTAGTTCCTAGAAGCCAATCACCTTATCTCTCCATTTTAATGTGACTTCCGCAAAGGTCATAGTACCCTTGACCTACTAGTACGTTTAGAGGGATCAGTCCGGAAAGATTTCTCATTAAATCACCGAGTCCTGGCCATATTTTCCGATATTGAGAAAGCCTACGACACAACATGGAGATACGGCATCTTGAAGCAGTTATACGGCTAACGGATGAGAGGCCTTTTACCTTCACTTATCAAAGTTTTTTAGCATCTCGATCCTTCAAGGTATGTGTTGGAGACGCATACTCTGACCTGCAACCCCAAGAGGAGGGAGTTCCTCAGGGCAGTGTTTTAAGTGTCTTATGTTTTATAATTGCCATCAATGATATTTTTTCGTCTCTCCCAGATGGTGTATCAGCAACTCTGTTTGTCGATGATTTAGCACTATACTGTTCCTCACCTCGCCTATCATCAGCAGCCCGTCGGCTAAACTGTCTGTCGATGATGTATCCAAAAGAGCACAACTTAAGGGATTCCGCTTTTCCACGACCAAAACCAAAGCAATGTATTTCAACCGAGGCAGAGGGGTTCTTGTTCCGCCATCTATCTTCCTACAAGGCGAAGATATAGAGTATGTATCCGAGTTTCGGTTCTTCGGCGTAACTCTCGATCCAAAGTTATCCTGGTTACCACACCTACGCCGACTTCGAAAAGGATGTCTGCGGGCTCTAGACATTTTGAAAGTCCTCTCACACACTTCGTGGGGCAGTGACCGACAAACATTGTGGACATTATACACAGCCCTCGTTCAATCCAAATTGGATTATGGCTGTCAAATTTACTCATCGGCTTCCCCTTCAGCCCTTAAAATGCTGAACCCCATTCGAAACCTTGGAGTTCGCCTTTCTAGTGGAGCCTTCCGTACTTCTCCTGCGATATCTCTGCCGAGTACAGCAAGCTCCTGTATCAGAGGTCTACAGATGCCTGTATGCTGCCGAATCAACGGCGGCATATGATAAGTTGCGATCTTTACCCCGCCCTTTGAACCTTCGCATAGGAGATCATCTCTCTAACCTGGGTGCTCCAAGGGTCCTTACCCTTCCATCCTTACTGACCCCTAGGTAGCGTGCTCCTCTCTCCACAGTATGTACCAACATGTGGAGCCTGGAGAAGTCCTCCATGGACCCTCGCATCATTAAAAGCCTGTTCTTAGAGCATTCGATCTCCCACAAACAATGCTGCCTACTATACACGGATGGCTCTAAGTCGGACGGTGGCGTGGGCACCGCAGCCATATACCCAGAAGGAGAATTCTTAGCTTAATCCTTGCCACCAGCAGCATCCATTTTTACCGCTGAACTTTCAGCAATCCTTTTAGCCTTTAGACTCATCCAAATTTTACCTTTTAGTGATTTTGTCATTTTTCCAACTCAAGGAGTGTCTTTCAGTCAATTAGATCTTTTAATGCGTTCCATCCCCTGGTCATAGAAATTTGCAACTGGCTGATCCAAAATGCATCCCGATATAGAACTATTTTTTGCTGGGTCCCTGGGCATGTGGGGATCCTGGGCAACGAGAAGGCTGATCGGCTGGCCCGCTCAGCACACTCTGTGTCCCCTGAGAACTCGGCTCTGCCTTTTAGGGACTACTTTCCTTTAATAAGAAGGTATATTTTTTAACTGTGGCAGAATGAATGGGATGACTGTTCATCATCCAAACTATACAAAATTAAAAATTATATTCACTCTTGGCCATCGAGTCGTCATAGAATGCGGTCGTTGGAGGTGGCCCTTTGCCGAGTTCGCATTGGCCACACGAGACTTACTCACGGCCATCTTGTTTCGGGTGATGCCCATATCAGCCCTTGCTGTCATTTTTGCGGTGGGGATCAATCGGTTGCCCACCTTTTATTGGATTGTAGCCATTTTACCATTCTCCGGTTGTCCTGTTTCCAGACCCTTTTAACTATTCTTCAACACACCCGTCTTCGATTCATATTGGCAGAGGAATCTCTTAACCCGTCGTTTTTTAAATTTTTGTCACAAAGTGGTCTCCTCCACCTTCTATAGATGATATCTCTCGTTTCACCCTAGCGGCTATATATAATCCACTTGGATTGGGCAGCAACCCACCGGTAACTTATCTTAAATCTTGTCCGATAACTCTAAGTTCAAAAAGATCTCTGAACCCCCTCAATCTCTGTCCATCAAGTTAGAAGACAGAATAAACCGCCTTTTGCTCAAATTAAAAAAACTTAATATTTTGGATTCATTTATTTACAACCGCCTGCACATTTTAGGTTCCTACCTAGGCTCTCTATACGGACTCCCCAAATGTCACAAGAAGGGCATCCCCCCTTCACCCCATTTTAGCATCTTATAATCTCCCCTCTTATAACCTAGCCAAATATTTGGCTCCTATTAATAACCCCTCTTTTCTCAAATCAGTTTAAAATTCAAAATAGCTTCACCTTTGTTACAGAATTACAAAGTTTTCAGCTTCCTTATCCCTCCTTTATGAGTAGTTTTAATGTTTCATCTCTCTTTACTAATGTTCCTCTTGTCCAAACCATTGATATAATTGTCTGACGTGCATTTCCCCTTAACAACTCCAATTTTCATGGATTTATCCATCCACTTTTTAAAGAAACGCTGAAACTAGCCGTTGAGGACAATTACGAGTACTTTACCCTGTAACAACAAAACCTATTGCCAAATAGATGGGGTGGGCATGGGCCGTCCTTTGGACCCCGTCTTCGCAGATCTCTTCATGTCCTGGTTTGAGGAACAATTATTCAGTCTGGAACTTGGAAGTATTGAACCCTTACTTTACCGCCGCTTTGTCGATGATACATACATTATGTTCATTCTGAGGAGTTCTGCAATAAATTCTTGCAATATGCCAATCATGTATATCCTAATATTAAATTTACTTGCGAAAAGGAGCTCAATTCCTCGATCTCATTCTTGGATATCCACATTTCCCGTTTCCCAACTGGATTTGTAACCAAAGTTTTTCGTAGGCCAACCTTAAGTGGTCAAGGACTAAACTTTTTTTAGTTTTTGTGACTTTCCTTTAAAAATAAGTGCCATCGAAACACAAATATTCCGGGCTTTTAATATTTGTTCATCCTACTCCGGATTTCACCAAGAAGTCGTATTTCTGACTAACTATTTCAAACGAAACGGTTTTCCTGTGTCTCTGATTGAAAAAAATAACGGCTTAATTTTTAAACAATATTTACCATTCTAAATTTAAATTCCCTACTGTTTGTAAAGATATCCGTTACATAATCTTTCCGGATCTGGGTTTTTTAAATAAAAAGTTTTCAAAAGAAATTACATCTCTATTAAATAAATTCTTTTTCCATACCCTCTTTTCTTTCCAAGGGGACTGCCAAGAAACCCAGCAGGCCCCTCGTTGAAGCGGTTAAGTAGGGCAAACCCCCTTAGGTTGGAGAGGGAAACCAGGCCCCTTCGGTCGCTTCCATCAAGAGAATTGCTGGCAAGAATACTAAACCTTGCTGGGGTTAAGGCCTGTGCCTCCGCACACATGACTGGAAACAATGCCAACGGGACCTGCGATGTCCTGGGGGGAGGGGGGATATCCACTCCCTGAGATAGACATGGTCCTTGAAGCAACCCAGTCTAAGAAGGTAGGGCCTTCCATGGGAGGGAATACCGGCTCGGCGCCAGACACCGAACCTGAATCCGTCCCTATGCAAGGTCCTCCTCAAATGGCTGGGGTCTTCGAGACAGCAGAAGGAGAGGAGATATCTCCTCCAACCGGTGCCCCTGCGACCACCAGGACCTTCTCCATTTCAGAGAAGGACCTGGCTGAGACAGGTTCATCTGGCCTGGGGGCTCTTGCCGGCGGAGGGGAGAAGCCGGTTCATTCCCCGCCCTCCTCTCCTAAAAAACAAAAAAAAGACTAAGAAGACTCGGGGCGCCTTTCCATCCGCGGGTAATGCGGGGACGGATGGGTCTGCTGCCACTTTGGCACGCGACCAAGCCAAGCTCGGCACATCCGGCCCCTCTGCCCTCCCGGGTGCGGAGCCCCTGACTATGACAAAGACCAAAAGTGCACAGGGCGGAGCCTCGATAACATCGGGGCCCCTGATTCAGAGGTTACCTGGCGTTTTCGAGCCCGCTGGTTTTAAACGCTTCCTCATCATTTGCTCCACTGATGGCACAATGTTGGCCAAGGGCAACATGATCCATCAGAGGAGAGGATTAGCTAGTGCAATTGATAGAGAGCCGTAGGTGACCCGATTCTCGGACGGAAGCTTCCTGGCGAATGCAGCGAATCTCGCCGAGGCGGCCAAGATAAGTGCTTTTCGGACACTTCATGGCACCCCGGTGATTGTGACGCCGCACTCTACCATGACTACTCAATTGAGGACATTACCTTAGAGCTGGTCGACCATGGGGCGGTCAAGGTCGAACGTGTGATGAGAAAACAGGGAGGGGCCTCGAGACCCACCCCTACACTCTTCGTCACGTTCGACTGTGACAAGCTGCCTGAGTCCGGGGGGCGATGGGGAATATCGCGCAACTCATAGCCTATGTTCCCTAAATGTTGGCACACCACCTTCAAGTGGTGCCCCTGTTTTTTAACTGAGCGTGTGCCCAACGTCCGAACACCAGGCGGGATATCCTGGTTTGGGTATCTGACTAAATGAATGAATGAATAGTGCATTGAGAATTTAAAAGCTGCGTAGCCCAGATGGACTATCTCGCAGCCAAATTCACTTATGGGCAGTGAATTTAAAATTATTATTTTTAAAATATTGCCATATTAAAATACATAAAAAAGCAGAAATGTCCTTGGGACCAAAATTAGTTTAATAGGCAATATTGAGTCAGTTGAGTTAAAATCTTTTAACAAAAAATAGACTATTAAAAAAATTCAACAAAATGTAAAAACATAAACTATAAATAGATCAACAATAAATATATAAAACTATTTTAAATTTTGTTTAAAAGATTGCTTTCTTTTAGGAAGGTTAGTATCCTAGTCACGTTAAAGAAGCAATGGGTCTCAGAAAAGATTCCCCGCAGAGCCTGCTGGGGGACCATCTCTCTGGTAATGAAGGAGAAAGTCGTCCTTCTGAGATTCCTTAGCAATGGGCATTCTACAAATATATGGAGGACAGATATTTGTACCCCACACAGAATGCACATAGGTGGAGGCAGCCCACTCATTAAATGCTCATGGGTGAGCCGGCAATGGCCTATCCTCAGACAGACAAGCGCAACCTCCATTTTACGATGTCTAGTTGTACGTGGCCATGGGTGAACGGAGGGTTTTATGGAGTGGAGCTTGGTGGGAGGGAGCTCACTCCACCTCTTCTGCCATAGGCCGACCACGTATTCATTGATCAGAGGATAGGCATCGCAGAGTGGGACTGGGGCCACTGGAGCTGTCCATAGTGATGCTGCTTCTTTGGCTGCAGCATCTGCCCTCTCATTGCCTGGGATGCCCACGTGACTAGGCACCCAGCAGAAGGATATCTCGTGGATGGGCGATAGTCGTAGGAGCCACCGCTGGATCTTGGAAACCAACGGATGGCTCGAACCAACATCACCCAACATTTGAAGCGAACTAAGGGAGTCTGTAAAGATAGTATGAGAACCAGATGGCCTGCCAGCTATGATAGTCAGTGCCGCCATCATAGCAACGAGTTCCGCTGTGAATGCGGAAGCTGCGTTTGGCAGGCGGACCAATGCTGTCTCAGATGGAAAGACAGCAGCTGCTCCAACTCTGTCCGGTGACTTGGACCCATCGGTGAACACAAAAGTGCTATGCCGATGTTGAGAGGAGTGGTCGCCATACATAGCTCTCAATACTACAGGCAGGTGGTGATCCTTGGGCCTATCAGCTAGTTCCCTACATACCATTACAGGTGGTATGAGCCACGGGGGGGTCTTTGGCATGGTAAAGGGAA
The DNA here is from genome assembly GCA_963969495.1 of Ceratothoa steindachneri. Lineage (NCBI taxonomy): Eukaryota > Metazoa > Arthropoda > Malacostraca > Isopoda > Cymothoidae > Ceratothoa > Ceratothoa steindachneri. The sequence goes on from OZ018318.1 coordinate 144,837,215, forward strand.
TCACTGAGAACTCCCTTAGTTGCGCAGTGTGCTCGGCCATACGCAGAGCAAAGGGGCGAGCCAGAGATGGAGATCTATCGTATGAGATCACTGTCCGTGTATTGAACATGCACTCATACACTGGCGTCTGCGGTAGTTGCTCAAGTCTAAGGAGGTAGTTTAAATTAGACTTGAGCCTGTGATAGGGAAGGGGGAGAACCCCGTTCTCTGCGTAGAGGCTCCACACTGGGGAGGACTTAAAGGCTCCAGAAGCCAGGCGCACACCCTGGATACGCACAGTGTTTAGTTTTTCGAGAATGGATGGCGAGGCAGAGAAGTACACCTGTGATCCATAGTCTAGCTTTGATTGGACCAATGCTAGATACAGGAGCCACAGGGTACGTCGATCACTTCCCCAAGAAGTGTGAGACAACAGTTTCATTATGTCCATTCTCTTTAAACAAGACCTTTTCAAGGCGTCCACATGGTGCCGGAAGGAAAGCCTTGAATCAAATATGACCCCCAGATATTTGAAATGGGGCTCAAAATCTATAGGCACACCATATAGCGACAAAAGGGGGGGGGGTCCCATGTCACTAACTTATGCCCATAAAAGTGAACAGCCTTGGTCTTTACTGCGGAAAAGCGAAAACCCTTGGAGGAAGCATTTTCAGCTACAGTGCTTATAGCTCGCTGTAGCTTACGGACGATAAATGGGAGTCTGGGCGAAGAACAAATGAGCGCCAGATCATCCACATATAACGTCGGCGAAATCTCGGGAGGGAGATTTCTAACAATGCTATTAATGGCCACAGAGAAGCAGGTGACACTGAGGACACTTCCCTGCGGCACACCCTCAACTTGGTCCACGGGCTCCGATAAGGTGCCTCCAACCCTTACGTGTAGTGTGCGTCGCATCAGAAATTGCTCGACAAACCTGGGGAGGTAACCCCGCAGGCCCCAATCATGGAGTTGTTTAAGGATACCACGCCTCCAGGTGGTATCGTATGCTTTCTCAATATCAAAGAAGACAGCGATGGCGTGCTGCTTCTTTGAAAAAGCATCTCTTACGAGTGACTCCATTCGGACAAGCAGGTCTGTCGTACTCTGCTTTTTCCTAAACCCTGATTGAGAAGGAGTACCCACCAACCTTTTGGGGCAGTTGTGTGTATGGACACCAGCACACTTCTGGCCCATATGGTTGTCTTTGCTGGGGCCCTGCAGTTAGTGAATGGCATCACAAGGGCTAGGTGACCTCACACCAACATAAAAGGTGGGTGAGGGGAACCCCATGAGGCGGTTTGATGACCAAACACTGGCATCACTCCGGCATCCCCAAATAACCTTGTGGGGCGACTGTGTGTCTGAACCCCAGCGCACTTTCGGCCCACTTGGTCCTAGTCAGTATGCGTACTCTGTACGAGTCGACAGATGTACCCACTGGGGGGCATCGTCCGCAGGACCGTGCCACGGAGGTAGGTTTGGTTGCCTGGGTCGTTGTTTTGCTTTCGAGAGGTCTTTGCACCGCAGTCCAGTAAGAGTCTGTTATGCGGCTCCGCTGTTTTTGAAACGACAGTGGGAGTCGGGGAGCGGGCTACCCTGTCTGGACTGTATGGGCGCTCTCCGGACTCACGATGGCGATTTGGTACATGCCCTCGGCTCCAGAGATCTTCGTCGCCTGGATCCTTTTGGATCAGAAGTAGACGAAGAACTCGATTATGTCCGCTTTATTGTACTCAAATCCAGCAACGAACGTTGTCCTCTTAGCAAAGCTGACATCTTTGCTCAAATGTGGCCGCGCAATGATGGCGCATTGATTCTCGAGGCAAAGTCTAATGAGCAGCAAAAGAGAATTCAATCTCTCGAAAAGTTAGCCTCAGTGAATGTATCATCCGCGTCTCACCCGACATTTAATACCTCCAAAGGTGTATTCGATCGGGTGAACTCATTGAGTATGATATCGACAGGTTGGTGACAAAACTTGCCAATCAGAAAGTAACGAGTGCACATCGCATTTCTAGGTTTGTGAATGGCGCTAGGGTCCCTACCGCCACCATAATCCTAACTTTCAACAGATTGGAACCGCCCAAGTACGTCAAGGCTGGCTACCTTAACATCCCAGTCAAGTCTTACGTCGAAAACCCCCGGCGGTGCTTCCATTGCCAACGCTTTGGCCATGTAAGCAAGTTTTGTAAAAGCGAAAGGATTTGTGTAAACTGCTCATCAGAATTTCACGGAACACCCTGTTTCAAACAGCCGTGCTGCCCCAATTGTGGCGGAGACCACTCTGCCACATCACAGCAATGCACCTTCTTCCTCTACGAGAGAGAGGTCATTGCTGTTCGAAATAAAAACAGGGTGAGCTATAAAGAGGCTAGACGAAGAGTTAGGGAGACTTACGTTCAGCCTGGCGTGAGCTTCGTGGATGCTCTGCGCACCGCCACGCCAAAGAAGGAGAGAAGCCAGAGACCATCTACAGGCTCTCTTGAACAAACAAGAAGTCCTCCACAACCGAAACCCAGATCTCCGCGCAGAGTGTTGTCCTCAACAGGTAAGGGGTTCTCCACACCCTAAACCCGCATCTCCACGCACACCTGAAAAGGTTAAGAGCCCCCCTCGACCGAAACCACGATCAATCGGTAGAGAAAACTCTTCACCAAAATCTAGCCTAGCTTCTGATGGCACAAAGAAGAGGAACCTTCCATCCTCTCCCGATTCAACAAGAGTGGCAAAACACTTTGCCACCGCTCCACAAGACGTGGATGTAAATCGGATTGGGCTGCAGGTGGTGTCTATTCCAGCTCTGGACATCCATCCTGCCCCAAAAGAACAGAGAACTACAGCCCCAAAGTGAGTAGTCAGCAACCCACCCCTTGCTGATACTGCTTTGGAACTCCTTCGAGCCCTAAGTGAGAAGGAATCAACCTGTACCCCATCACAGGAAACAGCTGTAGTAGAGGCTGCCCCCTTATCCAAGGAGGAGCCGAACCAACCATCAGATTCCAAGAATCCTTCGCCAGCCGAACAATCGCTGCCACCATCACCAGCCAAGTCGATGTCATCGGCTCACGAAATGACTGATGGGGATGCTCCCACATCTGCTTCTCCAGTCAAGACAGTCATTTCGTAAAGCCAGCTAGACAAAATTGCGAAGTTTAAAAGTAAAGTCGAGAGCTAAATTAACGCTCCCGATGCCTCCAGAGTTATACCCAAAACCGGTAATTGGTATGACCAAAACTACCCCCACGGGTAGTATAAAACCAAAACCTCCTACCCCTAAGGGTAGGATGATTGTCTTAAAGAGGTAAGGATGTATCCAATAATTTATTGGAACATCCAAGGTCTCTTCCCCAAGTGGGAAGAACTCAAGCTTCTGTTTAAGGACTACAATCCTGATTGTATAGCTTTACAGGAAACTTGCTTGGGTACTTGTAGTGTACCCAATATTCCTGGTTTTGTGGGATACTATAAGAACCCTATAGAACCAATCCATGGTTCTGCTGTGCTCATCAACAGCAGGGTTCCCCACAACCAGATCGACCTTGCGACAGACCTGCAGGCGGTCGCTGTCCGCCTGTTCTCCCATCGCCACTATACGGTCTGCTCGCTTTACCTCCCTCCTAGTGAGGAAAAAGACACAGCCTCTTTAGCTAGAAAACTAGTAGAGGTAATTAAACAGCTCCCTCCCCCCTTTCTATTGATTGGGGATTTTAATGCTCGACACCCCCTTTGGGGGGACCATGATAAGAACCCTAGGGGAAACATGATTGAGAAATTTCTGGGCGAAAATGATGTCTGCCTTCTAAACGATGGCAGTCATACATCATTTCACATCCAGACGAGCAGCTCTACATGCGTGGACTCGTCCCTTTGTTCACCAAGCTGTAGAGCTGATTTTGACTGGGCAGTGGATCCTGACTTGCGAGGCAGCGATCACTTCCCCATTATTATAGCGCCATGTACAGGTGGCCCCCCTCCACCACCTAGTAAAAAATGGAATGCAAAAAAAGCAAACTGGCCTAAATTCAGGCACCTCTCGAGCTATGACGGGTCCTTCCATCATGAAGATATTGACGTGGCTATCGATAACCTCCTAGTCCACGTCAATAAAGCGGCTAACTCCTCCATCCCGCTCTCCGGCTCAACCGCTCGCGGACCACAAGTTCCCTGGTGGTCGGCTGAATGCTCGAGAGCCGTGACTGAATGTAAAATGGCTTGCCGACGTTACCATCGCTCCCCTACGATAGTAAATAAAATTGCTCGTAACAGAGCAAGGGCAGCACGGCGACGCATCCTTCGACAGGCTCGAAAGACCTCGTTGGAAGGTTACATCGCGTCCATAAGTTGGCAAACGCCTATAGACAAAGTGTGGAAAAGGGTCAAAAAGCTATTGGGCAAATCCAATGGCTTTACAGCTCCCAACATTGTCCAAGCTGGAGAATTGTTGGGGGACTTGTCCCATATTTCCAATGTCTTGGCCAGATCATTTGCTAGCATCTCAAGCCCAGATAATTATGAGATGCAATTCCAGTGCTTTAGGCTCCAACAGGAGCAGCAACCGCTCAACTTTGTGGAGCCTAACATGGATAACGAGTCTTACAACCGACTTTTCTCTATCCATGAGCTCCATAATGCACTGAAGCACTGTAGATCCACTGCCCCCGGATCGGATGGCATTTCCTATGATATGATTAGGAATATGCATCCATCCCTTCTCTCTCATTTACTGGACATTTACAACTGGATTTGGATCAAGGGCCGCTTCCCTTCCATGTGGAGAGAGGCCATAGTCCTTCCATTCCGCAAACCAGGAAAGGACGGGACGGAGCCCACCCATTACCGACCCATTGCTCTTACCAGTTGTCCATGTAAAGTATTTGAGAGAATGGTCAATTTCAGACTCGTCTGGTTTTTGGAGACTCAAAATCTCATATCTCCTTCTCAATCAGGGTTCAGGAAAAAGCAGAGTACGACAGACCTGCTTGTCCGAATGGAGTCACTCGTAAGAGATGCTTTTTCAAAGAAGCAGCACGCCATCGCTGTCTTCTTTGATATTGAGATAGCATACGATACCACCTGGAGGCGTGGTATCCTTAAACAACTCCATGATTGGGGCCTGCGGGGTTACCTCCCCAGGTTTGTCGAGCAATTTCTGATGCGACGCACACTACACGTAAGGGTTGGAGGCACCTTATCAGAGCCCGTGGACCAAGTTGAGGGTGTGCCACTGGGAAGTGTCCTCAGTGTCACCTGCTTCTCTGTGGCCATTAATAGCATTGTTAGAAATCTCCCTCCCGAGATTTCGTCGACGTTATATGTGGATGATCTGGCGCTCATTTGTTCTTCGCCCAGACTCCCATTTATCGTCCGTAAGCTACAGCGAGCTATAAGCACTGTAGCTGAAAATGCTTCCTCCAAGGGTTTCCGCTTTTCCGCATTAAAGACCAAGGCTGTTCACTTTTATGGGCATAAGTTAGTGACATGGGACCCCCCCCCCCCTCATTTGTCGCTATATGGTGTGCCTATAGATTTTGAGCCCCATTTCAAATATCTGGGGGTCATATTTGATTCAAGGCTTTCCTTCCGGCACCATGTTGACGCCTTGAAAAGGTCTTGTTTAAAGAGAATGGACATAATGAAACTGTTGTCTCACACTTCTTGGGGAAGTGATAGACGTACCCTGTGGCTCCTGTATCTAGCATTGGTCCAATCAAAGCTAGACCATGGATCACAGGTGTAATCATCTGCCTCGCCATCCATTCTCGAAAAACTAAACACTGTGCGTAACCAGGGTGTGCGCCTGGCTTCTGGAGCCTTTAAGTCCTCCCCAGTGTTGAGCCTCTACGCAGAGAACGGGGTTCTCCCCCTTCCCTATCACAGGCTCAAGTCTAATTTAAACTACCTCCTTAGACTTGAGCAACTACCGCAGACGCCAGTGTATGAGTGCATGTTCAATACACGGACAGTGGCCTCATACGATAGATCTCCATCTCTGGCTCGCCCCTTTGCTCTGCGTATGGCCGAGCACACTGCGCAACTAAGGGAGTTCTCAGTGATTCCCTTTACCATGCCAAAGACCCCCCCGTGGCTCATACCACCTGTAATGGTATGTAGGGAACTAGCTGATAGGCCCAAGGATCACCACCTGCCTGTAGTATTTTGTCGCCATGTATGGCGACCACTCCTCTCAACATCTCCATAGCACTTTTGTGTTCACCGATGGGTCCAAGTCACCGGACAGAGTTGGAGCAGCTGCTGTCTTTCCATCTGAGACAGCATTGGTCCGCCTGCCAAACGCAGCTTCCGCATTCACAGCGGAACTCGTTGCTATGATGGCGGCACTGACTATCATAGCTGGCAGGCCATCTGGTTCTCATACTATCTTTACAGACTCCCTTAGTTCGCTTCAAATGTTGGGTGATGTTGGTTCGAGCCATCCGTTGGTTTCCAAGATCCAGCGGTGGCTCCTACGACTATCGCCCATCCACGAGATATCCTTTTGCTGGGTGCCTAGTCACGTGGGCATCCCAGGCAATGAGAGGGCAGATGCTGCAGCCAAAGAAGCAGCATCACTGGGGACAGCTCCAGTGGCCCCAGTCCCACTCTGCGATGCCTATCCTCTGATCAATGAATACGTGGTCGGCCTATGGCAGAAGAGGTGGAGTGAGCTCCCTCCCACCAAGCTCCACTCCATAAAACCCTCCGTTCACCCATGGCCACGTACAACTAGACATCGTAAAATGGAGGTTGCGCTTGTCCGTCTGAGGATAGGCCATTGCTGGCCTCCCCATGAGCAATTAATGAGTGGGCTGCCCCCACCTATGTGCATTCTGTGTGGGGTACAAATATCTGTCCTCCATATATTTGTAGAATGCCCATTGCTAAGGAATCTCAGAAGGACGACTTTTCCCTTCATTACCAGAGAGATGGCCCCCCAGCAGGCTCTGCGGGGCATCTTTTCTGAGACCCATTGATTCTTTAACGTGACTAGGATACTAACCTTCCTAAAAGAAAGCAATCTTTTAAACAAAATTTAAAATAGTTTTATATATTTATTGTTGACCTATTCATAGTTTATGTGTTTACATTTTTTAGAAAAATGAATAAATTTTTAACAAAAATATAATTGCATAATAACTTTTAAAGTTATATTGTTGATATATTCATAGTTTATTTACTTGTTATTTATTATTTTTACTTTTTTTTTTTTACCTTTTGTTGAATCTTTTAATAGTCTATTTTTTTGTTAAAAACTCAACTGACTTAATATTGCCTATTAAACTAATTTTGGTCCCAAGGACATTTTTTCGTTTTTATATATTTTAATATGGCAATATTTAAAAAATAATAATTTTAAATTCACCGCCCATAAGTGAATTTGGCTGCGGGATAGTCCATTTGGGATACGCAGCTTTTAAATCTTTTATGCACTATTCATTCATTCATTCCACGCGCACCTGAAAAGGTTAAGAGCCCCCCTCAACCGAAACCACGATCAATCGGTAGAGAAAACTCTTCACCAAAATCTAGCCTAGCTTCTGATGGCACAAAGAAGAGGAACCTTCCATCCTCTCCGGATTCACCAAGAGTGGCAAAACACCTTGCCACCGCCCCACAAGACGTGGATGTGAATCGGATTGGGCTGCAGGTGCTGTCTATTCCAGCTCTGGACATCCATCCTGCCCAAAAAGAACAGAGAACTACAGCCCCAAAGCGAGTAGTCAGCAACCCACCCCTTGCTGATACTGCTTTGGAACTCCTTCGAGCCCTAAGTGAGAAGGAATCAACCTGTACCCCATCACAGGAAACAGCTGTAGTAGAGTATACCCCCTTATCTAAGGAGGAGCCGAACCAACCATCAGATTCCAAGAATCCTTCGCCAGCCGAACAATCGCTGCCACCATCACCAGCCAAGTCGATGTCATCGGCTCACGAAATGACTGATGGAGATGCTCCCACATCTGCTTCTCCAGTCAAGACAGTCATTTCGTATAGCCAGCTAACAAAATTGCCACGTTTAAAAGTAAAGTCGAGAGCTAAATTAACGCTCCCGATGCCTCCAGAGTCATACCCAAAACCGGTAATTGGTATGACCAAAACTACCCCCACGGGTAGTATAAAACCAAAACCTCCTACCCCTAAGGGTAGGATGATTGTCTTAAAGAGGTAAGGATGTATCCAATAATTCATTGGAACATCCAAGGTCTCTTCTCCAAGTGGGAAGAACTCAAGCTCCTGTTTAAGGACTACAATCCTGATTGTATAGCTTTACAGGAAACTTGCTTGGGTACTCGTAGTGTACCCAATATTCCTGGTTTTGTGGGATACTATAAGAACCCTATAGAACCAATCCATAGTTCTGCTGTGCTCATCAACAGCAGGGTTTCCCACAACCAGATCGACCTTGCGACAGACCTGCAGGCGGTCGCTGTCCGCCTGTTCTCCCATCGCCACTATACGGTCTGCTCGCTTTACCTCCCTCCTAGTGAGGAAAAAGACACAGCCTCTCTAGCTAGAAAACTAGTAGAGGTAATTAAACAGCTCCCTCCCCCCTTTCTATTGATTGGGGATTTTAATGCTCGACACTCCCTTTGGGGGGACCATAATAAGAACCCTAGGGGAAACATGATTGAGAAATTTCTGGGCGAAAATGATGTCTGCCTTCTAAACGATGGCAGCCATACATCATTTCACATCCAGACGAGCAGCTCTACCTGCGTGGACTTGTCCCTCTGTTCACCAAGCTGTAGAGCTGATTTTTACTGGGCAGTGGATCCTGACTTGCGAGGCAGCGATCACTTCCCCATTATTATAGCGCCATGTACAGGTGGCCCCCCTCCATCACAGAGTTAAAAATGGAATGCAAAAAAAGCAAACTGGCCTAAATTCAGGCACCTCTCGAGCCATGACGGGTCCTTCCCTAATGAAGATATTGACGTGGCTATCGATGACCTCCAGGTCCACGTCAATAAAGCGGCTAACTCCTCTATCCCGCTCTCCGGCTCAACCGCTCGCGGACCACAAGTTCCCTGGTGGTCGGCTGAATGCTCGAGAGCCGTGACCAAATGTAAAATGGCTTGCCGACGTTACCATCGCTCCCCTACGATGGTAAATAAAATTGCTCGTAACAGAGCAAGGGCAGCACGGCGACGCATCCTTCGACAGGCTCGAAAGACCTTGTTGGAAGGTTACATCGCGTCCATAAGTTGGCAAACGCCTATAGACAAAGTGTGGAAAAGGGTCAAAAAGCTATTGGGCAAATCCAATGGCTTTACAGCTTCCAACATTGTCCAAGCTGGAGAATTGTTGGGGGACTTGTCCCATATTTCCAATGTCTTGGCCAGATCATTTGCTAGCATCTCAAGCCCAGATAATTATGAGATGCAATTCCAGTGCTTTAGGCTCCAACAGGAGCAGCAACGGCTCAACTTTATGGAGCCTAACATGGATAACGAGTCTTACAACCGACTCTTCTCTATCCATGAGCTCCATAATCACCCGATACACTGTAGATCCACTGCCCCCGGATCGGATGGCATTTCCTATGATATGATTAGGAATATGCATCCATCCCTTCTCTCTCATTTACTGGACATTTACAACTGGATTTGGATCAAGGGCCGCTTCCCTTCCATGTGAAGAGAGGCCATAGTCCTTCCATTCCGCAAACCAGGAAAGGACGGGACGGAGCCCACCCATTACCGTCCCATTGCTCTTACCAGTTGTCCATGTAAAGTGTTTGAGAGAATGGTCAATTTCAGACTCGTCTGGTTTTTGGAGACTCAAAATCTCATATCTCCTTCTCAATCAGGGTTCAGGAAAAAGCAGAGTACGACAGACCTGCTTGTCCGAATGGAGTCACTCGTAAGAGATGCTTTTTCAAAGAAGCAGCACGCCATCGCTGTCTTCTTTGATATTGAGAAAGCATACGATACCACCTGGAGGCGTGGTATCCTTAAACAACTCCATGATTGGGGCCTGCGGGGTTACCTCCCCAGGTTTGTCGAGAAATTTCTGATGCGACGCACACTACGCGTAAGGGTTGGAGGCACCTTATCAGAGCCCGTGGACCAAGTTGAGGGTGTGCCACAGGGGACTGTCCTCAGTGTCACCTGCTTCTCTGTGGCCATTAATAGCATTGTTAGAAATCTCCCTCCCGAGATTTCGTCGACGTTATATGTGCATGATCTGGCGCTCATTTGTTCTTCGCCCAGACTCCCATTTATCGTCCGTAAGCTACAGCGAGCTATAAGCACTGTAGCTGAAAATGCTTCCTCCAAGGGTTTCCGCTTTTCCGCAGTAAAGACCAAGGCTGTTCACTTTTATGGGCATAAGTTAGTGACATGGGACCCCCCCCCCTCATTTGTCGCTATATGGTGTGCCTATAGATTTTGAGCCCCATTTCAAATATCTGGGGGTCATATTTGATTCAAGGCTTTCCTTCCGGCACCATGTGGACGCCTTGAAAAGGTCTTGTTTAAAGAGAATGGACATAATGAAACTGTTGTCTCACACTTCTTGGGGAAGTGATAGACGTACCCTGTGGCTCCTGTATCTAGCATTGGTCCAATCAAAGCTAGACTATGGATCACAGGTGTACTCCTCTGCCTCGCCATCCATTCTCGAAAAACTAAATACTGTGCGTAACCATGGTGTGCGCCTGGCTTCTGGAGCCTTTAATTCCTCCCCAGTGTGGAGCCTCTACGCAGAGAACGGGGTCCTCCCCCTTCCCTATGACAGGCTTAAGTCTAATTTAAACTACCTCCTTAGACTTGAGCAACTACCGCAGACGCCAGTGTATGAGTGCATGTTCAATGCACGGACAGTGGCCTCATACGATAGATCTCCATCCCTGGCTCGCCCCTTTGCTCTGCGTATGGCCGAGCACACTGCGCAACTAAGGGAGTTCTCAGTGATTCCCTTTACCATGCCAAAGACCCCCCCCGTGGCTCATACCACCTGTAATGTTATGTAGGGAACTAGCTGATAGGCCCAAGGATCACCACCTGCCTGTAGTATTGAGAGCCATGTATGGCGACCACTCCTCTCAACATCGGCATAGCACTTTTGTGTTCACCGATGGGTCCAAGTCACCGAACAGAGTTGGAGCAGCTGCTGTCTTTCCATCTGAGACAGCATTGGTCCGCCTGCCAAACGCAGCTTCCGCATTCACAGCGGAACTCGTTGCTATGATAGCGGCACTGACTATCATAGCTGGCAGGCCATCTGGTTCTCATACTATCTTTACAGACTCCCTTCGTTCGCTTCAAATGTTGGGTGATGTTGGTTCGAGCCATCCGTTGGTTTCCCAGATCCAGCGGTGGCTCCTACGACTATCGCCCATCCACGAGATATCCTTTTGCTGGGTGCCTAGTCACGTGGGCATCCCAGGCAATGAGAGGGCAGATGCTGCAGCCAAAGAAGCAGCATCACTGGGGACAGCTCCAGTGGCTCCAGTCCCACTCTGCGATGCCTATCCTCTGATCAATGAATACATGGTCAGCCTATGGCAGAAGAGGTGGAGTGAGCTCCCTCCCACCAAGCTCCACTCCATAAAACCCTCCGTTCACCCATGGCCACGTACAACTAGACATCGTAAAATGGAGGTTGCGCTTGTCCGTCTGAGGATAGGCCATTGCCGGCTCACCCATGAGCATTTAATGAGTGGGCTGCCCCCACCTATGTGCATTCTGTGTGGGGTACAAATATCTGTCCTTCATATATTTGTAGAATGCCCATTGCTAAGGAATCTCAGAAGGACGACTTTCCCCTTCATTACCAGAGAGATGGCCCCCCAGCAGGCTCTGCGGGGCATCTTTTCTGAGACCCATTGCTTCTTTGACGTGACTAGGATACTAACCTTCCTAAAAGAAAGCAATCTTTTAAACAAAATTTAAAATAGTTTTATATATTTATTGTTGATCTATTCATAGTTTATGTTTTTACATTTTTAAAAAAATGAATAAATTTTTAACAAAAATATAATTGCATAATAACTTTTAAAGTTATATTGTTGATATATTCATAGTTTATTTACTTGTTATTTATTATTTTTTACTTTTTTTTACCTTTTGTTGAATTTTTTAATAGTCTATTTTTTGTTAAAAGATTTTAACTCAACTGACTTATTATTGCCTATTAAACTAATTTTGGTCCCAAGGACATTTTTGCTTTTTTATGTATTTTAATATGGCAATATTTTAAAAATAATAATTTTAAATTCACTGCCCATAAGTGAATTTGGCTGCGAGATAGTCCATCTGGGCTACGCAGCTTTTAATCCTTAATGCACTATTCATTCAGTCCCTGAGTCGGTGCGTGCCGGTTGGTACCGCTACCGCGTGAAGGCATTCGTGCCACTGCTGCGGTGGTGCTATTACTGTCTCCGCTTCGGCCATACGAATCGTTTTTGTAGACGTGCAAAGTCGGGGTCACCCGAAGTTTGTGTAAATTGCTCCAAGGCCGAAAAGGTAAAGTCTAAATCTTGTGTGGCCAAGTGTGTAAATTGCGGAGAGCCACACCCCGCTTCTTCGAAGCAATGTGGTGCATATCTCCTTGAGAAAAAAATCCTGGCCGTTCAGGCCCAGGATCGACTCTCATTCTGCGAGGCTGAGGACTTGGCCTTGCGCCTGCCAGCCTCTGCCTGGGACATCATATGCCTTAATAGTTAGAAAGGCACCCTCTGCTCCTGGACAATCAAGGCCATCGAACACAGTTGTTTTCCGCGTTGATTCGGTTCCTTTCCCGTGGGCTCTACTCAACCCTGGCGCTTCCCTGGTAAAGCTGGGGGGTGAAAAGGGTTCATACCCAGCCCTGGCTAAAACCAGGGCTCCCACCTCTTTCCCCAGCGTGAACGTTTCCCGTAAGGCGAATCGGCCACGCGCCTCAACCGAATCGTTAGACTCACAGGAGGCAAACCCCTAAGGTTGGTCGCTAGGCCATCTTCCGGGGTTCCTAAAGCTGTCCGCCGAAAGGAGGACAGCAACAAAGGAGCTTCCACTCCTTCGCCCACGCCTAGAAGTGGAGCGAGTGGCTCGGAGACGGTGTTCCTCGAAAAAGAGGGTCCCTCGCCTCCGAAGCCGCAACGCCTACCTAAGGTTTCGAGGCGGAGGGAGGAAAAGACTCGCATGGCGAGCCCCCCCCCCCCCAAATAAGTCCTCGAAGGTGACAGCGATTTCAGAGCTTTGTCCGGCCAACAGCGCCCGGGGTTCTGCCCCCGAGAAGCGTACGGCCATTCCCGTGAGGGTCTTCTGTTCGAGGAGAGCCGCGTCTCCTCCTACAAGGCCTAGAGGGCATATTCCTTCAATGGAATGGCCGTAGACTTCGGGCCAATTGGGAGGAGCTTCGGAGGCTCGTCTCGTCCCGTTCCCCGTTAGCTATCTTTCCGCAGGAGACCATGCTAGGCGCGTGCTCCCTGCCCGCCTTCCCGAAGTATGAGGGTCTTGCGTCCCCACCACCACGGGATAACCGGGCTGAAGGATGCGCGGTTAACACCCGGCATGATGTTTCCGTTCTTACTTTCTCTTTATATACCTCTTTTCAGGCAGTGGCTGTGCAGCTTCACCTGGATAGAAGGTATACTATCATTTCTGCGTACATTCCACTGTCAGCTGACTTCGAGACGGGGGACTTCCGCCGCGTCGTGGCACGGTTGCCGAGGCCCTGTCTCTTGCTTGGAGATTTGAACGGCAGGCATCCTCTCTGGGGAGATTACTCAATAAATCTCAGGGGACAAGTCCTTGCTGATCTGATCGAAAAGCTTGAGATGGGTGTCCTAAACGTGGATGAGTTTACGCATCACTGCCCGAGAACCGCTTCATTTTCTTGCCTTGATCTATCTTTGTGCTCTTCGGATGCACAGCCTGATTTTGATTAGGGGGTGGTCGATGACCTTTATAGTAGTGATCACTTCCCTATTCAAATATCATTTTCAGGGCAACTGCCGCCTGAGAGCCCACCTCGTTGGTGCCTGGCGCAGGCGCGGTGGCCTACATTTCAGGAAATGACTCAATTCTCTATCTCAGTTGACGAGTTTAGGTCGGTAGATGAGGCCGTTGAGTTCTTTTCCGGTAACCTCATCGCTGCGGGCCTGACTACTATTCCTAGAACATCTTGCCGTTTTGCACGCCGACTACTCCAATGGTGGTCAGCCGAGTGTGAGACGGCCCTCAAACAAAAGCGTTTGGCCTACATGCGCTGTAAGCGCTGCCCGAACGATTTCACTGTCGCTCAATTTCGTCGAGCTAGGGCTAGGTTCCGGTATATTTCGAAGCACGCACACCGCTCTTCTTGGCGGGCATACGTGTCTTCACTCAACGGGACACCCCTTTAGCTGAGGTGTGGAAGCAAGTCAAAAGGATTCGGGGCAAGTTCTCGCAGGACCCCCCCTCCCGTCCTCCAGGAGAATGGGACCGCAATTTCGGACCCCGCGTCCGTAGCGGAATCCTTCGCGACCGCTTTTTCTGCATTCTCTAGCCGGGATGTTGCTTCGCCAACATTGAATGCACGTCGTGATGTCGCCGAAGCCACCGGCTGGACTTTACCTCCAGAGGCGGAGAACCGTTCAACGACAGGTTTACTGTGAGTAGGTTGTGCTCCACTCTCGCTTCGTGTTCGGAAACCACCCATGGTCCGGACGATGTCCCATACGCCATGCTTCGACACCTGGGTGAGCGAGGCATGACCTTTCTCTCAGATTTGTTCAACAGGATCTGGGTGGAGGGTCTTCCCCCAGATTCCTGGCGAATCGCTACTGAGCTCGCCTTTCGCAAACTGGGGAGAGATCACTCTACTCCGACCGGTTTCCGCCCAATCTCTCTAACCTCTTGCGTGTGCAAGTTGATGGAGAAATTGGTAAATGTTAGACTAGCCTATTTCCTGGACAGCGGAGGCCATCTGTCCTCTGCACAGTGCGGCTTTCGTAAGTTCCACTCCACGTCGGATGCTCTGCTCCGACTGGAAAATGACATTATCGAGGCCTTCCCTCGTAGACAGCACTACTCCATGGTGTTTTTCGATCTAGAGAAGGCCTATGATACCGCATGGCGATACGGTATCATGGAAACTTTCCACACGCTGGGAGCGATGGGACTCCTCCCAGTGTTTATATCTTAATTTTTTGCGAGATCGTCGATTCCGCGTACGGGTGGGGGGAGCCCTCTCCGACCCAAAGGAGCAGAAAGAGGGTGTACCACAGGGAAGTGTCCTCAGTGTCACACTCTTTGACCTGAGCATCAACGGCATAAACCTCGGTGCTGCCGGAAGATGTTCTCGCTACGCTCTACGTGGACGACCTTTCGATCTCTTTTGGCGCGGCCCAGATGCCAACTCTGGAGCGTCGACTCCAACAGGCATTGAACCGCGTCTCTCGCTATACCGAAGCGCACAGGTTTCGGTTTTCCTTGGCCAAGACTACGGTGGTGCACTTCGTCCACCATCCACGGCTCCACCCGACCCAGACTTTTTTCTTAATGCGGTACGCCTGGAAGTGGTTGAATCGCACCGTTTCCTTGGTCTTGTATTCGACCGACTCCTCACCTGGGAGGCTCATTTTCGCAGTCTTAGGGTCTTTTCTATTCGTGCCACATATATTCTCCGTTCCGTGACGTTCAGTGCTTGGGGTGCTGATAGGGCTACTGCCTTACTTTTTTACCAATCCTTTGTTCGTTCGAAGCTCGATTACGGATCCGAGTTTTATGCATCCGCAGCCGAGCGTTTATTGCGGAAGGTGGATTCGATCCACCACACCGGCCTTCGCCTTGCGACCGGTGCCTTCCGCACTTTCCCCATTGAGAGCCTGTTGGTCGATGCCGGGAAAATGCCACTCGCTCTGCGCCACGTGCAGTGTATCACTTGCCTGTACGCGTGAGCCCGGCGCCTCCCTCAGTCACCAACAGCTCTCACTGTATCCGCAGCTGATCTTGATGGTGCCTATGCTGCTGAGACACGCTAGTCATACCCTAAGCCCTTTGGGTTCAGGGCCAGGAAACTCCTTCGAGAGGTAGATATAGCTCTCACGCCGGTGGCGCCCCTGGTTCTGCCTCAGAACGCCACCCTAGAGGGTACCACATTTGGCTATTTGTCGCCACGTCTCTGCTTCCAAAGCTAGTACGGCACCGAGAGTATTGCGTTCGACCTTTCTGGAGCACACCTCATGTCACGCTGGAACCGTGCCAGTGTATACGGATGGCTCCAAGTCCCAAAAGGTGGTCGGCCTCCTGAACTGTATCCCCTCTGTTTGAAGTCAGCGGGGATCTGCCAGGCGCTGCGTCTGTCTTCACGGCGGAGCTGGTGAGAATACACCACTCGGTACGGGAGATTACGCGACGTGCCCGGTTCGGAGACCGGGCATTGGAATCTCCACATCCCCTGGTTTGCGAAATCCGTGACTCCATGGTTTTGGCGAGCCAGGCGGATGTCGAGATTATCTTCTGCTTTGTTCCTGGACATGTAGGAATTACGGGGAATGAGCGCGCAGATGAGGGCGCCAAAGAGTCCGCGATGACTCTCCGACCGGACCAGCCTTTCGCTCTTCCTCAAACTGACTACATGGCAGGAATACAGGCAGCTCTTCGAACTGCTTGGCAAAGAAGATGGGAGACCGTCGAAGGGAACTTAAAGTTGCGTGCCATTGCGCCGCGTCTGTTCCTATTGACCTATCCCCCAATTCCGCGACGGCTTCAGGTCGCTTTCTGTCGTCCCTGAATCGGACACACTCATGTGACGCATCGCTATTTGATGGAGCGCTCACCTGCGCATTATTGTGACGACTGCATCGTCCCCCAGACTGTTGGGCACATTCTTGTCGAATGTCCCAGTCTGGGTGATCTTCGCGCACGTTACCTGTCCCGGTATCGGAATGGGCGGGGTCGCTACCACCAGTTCCTTATACCCGGGACGAGTTCGTGCACTCTGACTTGTGAACTTGTTGACTTTTGGGGTGTAACTGGCCTTCTCCCCTGTATTTAACTAGTTGTTTTTGTTTTTTGTTATTGTAGTTTTTGTTTTTTTGTAGGTTGCAGGCTCCTGCGTCGGGGGGAGGGGGACCTTTCCACGACGCCGGATCTTGTTCCCTGATTGTTATCTCTTTTTTATTTTTGTTTCTGTTCAAATTTTATTTTCAAAGTAGTCTAAAACTAGGCTGTTTATTTGCGGCGACTTATGCCCAAGTGGGCAGTCGCCAGATAGCCCCTTAAAAAAAAATTATCTCTGCAACCACCTTGTCGTCGGTGAGAGAGCTTGCGCGATCTGCTTGAGTTAAGCTAGCTAAGCTGGGGGATTTTAGTGGGATAGGGTCACCCATGTCAGTAAGGTAGCTTTAGTAGGATCCAGACTAAAGGTTGTCAAACTTTCCTACCTCTTCTTTAAAGCGTCTCCTTGCATCCCTCTACCAACCTCTTCGATTCTGTTAGTACTAAGTTTCACCAACTCTCTTCAACTGTCAGAAAATCAAAACAAAAACCCAATAACAAAAAACAAACATTCATCTCTATTATGCATAATTTGTTTATTAATAAGGGCCTCACCTGCTTCCTCATGCCGCGTGAAAAGAGAGGCTTTGGAACCTCTTTAAATAAGGCCTTGGAGCACTCATAGGTTACAAGAGACTGAGTTCGAAGGGATCTTTGGCTTTTGGGGTACGATTAATGGAGAAATGCTAGGTACCCCTTAGAAGCTTTTCCCTAACGTGTAATGGCCTGACCCGCCCCCTGTGACCTCTACTTGGTGAACAAAGGCTCAACTGCTCTTTGGTGAGAGAGCTTTTGTGCCTTGCTGGTTGCCAGATTAGCTAAAGATCTCGGATAAAGTCGTGGGCACTTAGCTTTACTATTTGCCTTAAGTCTGGCCGTTTTTAAAGTATTAGTAGGGCTTAGTAGGAAGACAGTAACACCTCAAGCACCCCTGTCGAAAAATCAGAGAACCAGTTCACTGGGGCTCTCGTGCTGCTCAGTTGGGAGCTGCGGCACGATTGGGGACGTCCGGCCCATGGGAGACCTTAGGGTTGGTGTGCTTGGTCAAAGGGTTTCTGTTCGCCGAACGACCGAAAACCTCCTGGAAATAGGCGGATGTGATTAGTGCGAGAGAAAATCACAACCAAAAAACCCTTTTTCAATGCGTATGGTCCGAGAGTTTTGTAAGATGGCGAAGAAGAATGGTCCTCCGTTTCGAAAGCTAACCTGCAAAATATGCAAAGTCTACAGATGGAGTGAAGACTTTGGGGACAGGAGTTTCAAGGAACTCACAGATTCCGTTAGTGTTTGTGACTTCTGCGAACTTGAGAAGCGCCTAGGCAAGAGCATCGCTCAACTAAGAGAGGAGAACTCCCACCTCAAAAGGGTGGTTCAACTCTTAAAAACAGAGAGGTGCTGATGCTTAGGCGAGAAGGCTTCCGATGTCCAACAGCAGGATTCTTATGCTGCAGAACTGCCTCAACAAACCAAAAAGAAGAAAAGAAAGAAGAGAAAGTAGAAATAGAAGAAGATAAAGTAGAAAGAGAAGAAAATAAAGTGGAAACAGAGGACGAGAAAGTAGAAGCAGAAGAAGAGAAACGAGAAAAAGAAGAAGAGAAAACAATAAGAAGAAGAAGAAGAAAAAAAAATGTTGAGATAAATGAGGAAAGCGACAAGTCGCTTCCGAAAGGGAAAACTAAATCGTCAGCAGACAAATGTGCAAGGGTCACCCTTATTGGTAATTTTAAAGCATGGGGTCTGAAGCCCCTGCTAGCGGTCCACCTTCGCAATAGTGTGGAGGTAAGCTGCCTGACAGGATGGGGTAACCACCACATCAGAAGGAAGGCGGAGAAATCACAGAATTCTGAAAGCTCAGTCGTTGCTCTGATGGTCAGTGGCAACGACCTCTACCTGAGAGGAGGTAGGGTAGGCCCTACGGGATGCTCCCGAGAAGAGGTCCAACACGGACCGCTCCCTCAATGAACGTCTCTTTGAACCGGCGCCTGGCAGATTTGTGTACGGCAGAGGTGTTTTTTTGTGGACCCGTACCCCACCTTTTATGGTAGAAATGATCTCTACCAAAAAGATGGGGTACATCTTTCCTTTGAAGGAAAGGCCTTTCTGTCGAACATGATCCAGGATGTCGTAGAGAGGAGCCAAAGGAGTATCCGGCCCAGAGTGAGGGCGGACGTACGCCAGTACACCCGTGTCACTCTTGGAACGACCTTCTCAGAGGTCGCATAGAGGGGAGCCACCAAACCAACAAATAAGCCGGGAAACGGAAGAGCGATGGGAGTCCTACATTCGGGGACTCACTGAAAGTTCGTCTGTTTAATGCGAGGTCGATCAGGAACAAGTTTCCTGAACTTCGTGGCCTTGTAGTATTATAAAAGATAGTGTGTGTATCACCATGGGTGACTTCAATACCCATGTTTACTGGGAAACCAGAGGACCATGTGGCGAGAACGCACTACTCCTGGAGTTTGCAAACAAAGAGTTTCTGACTCAATGGGTTAGAGAGCCAACGAGAGGAGACAATATCCTTGACTTGGTTTTCATCTATGAGGATGACATCGTTGAGGATCTCTCTGTTGGTGAAGAGCTCGGTGGCAATGACCAACAACTAATTAGATTTGTAGTCAAAGTCCCCAAGGCAGGGCCCGCAACTAGTAAATAGAGGAAACTTGATTTGAGGAGAGCAGACTTTGCAGGTTTTCGTGCTGGACTGACTGACGCGAGGCTAGAAGTTTTCGATGCTGTTGAAGACTCGTGGAACAGTTTCAAAACCACATTCATGAGTCTCTAATCGCGATTCATCCCTCTGAAATGCCCCATCGGTCTTGTTTTCAACCTAAGTGGTTTAATCGAGAAATCGGCCAACTTCTTAGGAAGAAGAGAAATGTGTACCGGCCTTTGAAGATCTCGGGTGACTTTGACGAATACCGGAGGCTAGCCAAGAGAGTCAAGTCCAGCATATGGGTGGCTAAGCGGTTTGAGGAACTCCTAGTAGCGAGACTTTGTAAAGAGAATCCCAAGAAGTTCTTTGGATATGTAAACAGCCGTAAACCAATCCGTCGAACGATTGGCTCTTTGATGAAAGAGGAGGGGGCATTAAAGCACTTAGCTGCAGAAAATGATAACCTTCTAAACGACTACTTCTCTTCAGTGTTTACCGAAGAATGTGGTCCCATCCCCCAGCCAACGGATTCCTACTCTGGAGGGGGGGGGGGAGCTGCATGATATGGATTTCACCGAAGGTGCAATAGAAAACAAGATCACTGACCTAATGATGAATAAGTCACTGGCCTGGATGGGTTTCTACCTAAAGTGTTGAAAGAAGTGCGCGATCAAGTGTCACGACACCTGAGCGCAATCTTAAACATGTCAATCCGTCCAAATGCGTTCCTAGAGAGTATCGTGAAGTGGAAAGTGACTCCTATCTTCAAGAAAGGAGACCCTAGCCAGCCGTCGAACTACCGCCCTATCAGTCTGACTTCGATAGTCAGTAAACTCATGGAAAGCATGATGGTGGACAAAATGACGTCTTATTTAGAGTCAAATCTGCTACTGAGGAGTTCCCAGAACGGCTTCCGAAGGCAATGTTCATGCCGGACAAACCTTGTAGAATTCTTCCACTTCGTGTTCAGTGAGCACGATCGGGACAAGGCGGTGGATGTGGTCTATTCAGACTTTCAGAAAGCCTTTGATAAGGTACCACACCGCTGCCTTCTCCGGAAAGTGCGAGCGCTGGGCATAGACGGAAAAGTAACAGGCTGGATAGAGAACTGGCTAAGTGGCAGACGGCAACGGGTGGTGGTGAATGGACAGGCTTCTGAGTGGGTGCCAGTTACTAGTGGGGTGCCTCAAGGTTCTGTCCTGGGACCACTACTATTCATCATCTACGTCAACGACATGGACGGTGACATGGTTGCCAAGATTTCCAAATTTGCCGACGATACCAAGCTTGATATGAACGTTGCAAAGGATGGAAATACTGCTCGCCTGCAAGATGATCTTGGGAAGATAGGGAGTGGTCGGACACGTGGCAAATGCCTTTTAACGTGAAAAAATGCAAAGTGATGCATATCGTCCACCAAAATCCCCAATCACCCTATATCCTTAAGAACACTGCTTTTGAATCGAGTGACACTGAGAAAAACTTAGGTGTAACTATCACCAGTGACCGGAGGTTTCTGGGCTACTTAGCCTCTGCACCCCAATTGTTGGCGCATTACCTGCTCGTGATGCCCCTGCTTATACAGAAATTGTGTCCAACGACCGAGTGCCAGGCGGTATAATCTGGCTGGGCAGGTGGAGCTCATATTCTTGGTTGACATTCCACCTAGGAGAGGGACAACTCTGACTTTAAACCCGGGCAGATGTTGCTCATTAGCCAAGGTAGGCAATTCATCTAGGTCCCAGTTAATAACTGGGAACCACGGCCCTGAACTTTCCTATGACCCGGTGTTAGGCGTGGTGACCCTAACCACTCAGAAGTCTGTGACCAAGCTTGATCCGCTATTCTGATCAACCTACCATGCTATGTGTGGGTTTGGTCCGTGCTTCGCAAGGGGTAGCGGTGAAGACGTATAGCGCCCCGACTAGTGGTACCGGCCGGGGCCATGTAAAAGGCGCCCAGTAGTGCCGGTCCCTTGTTGGGGTCAGTGTGGGCCGCCACGGGGAAGAATGTTGAATTTTACTTATTGGCTATGGATAACATTCTTAAATCACCAACTCTACAAAATGAACAAACAAATACCCAACAAAAAACAACAGCAAAACGCAAAAATTAAACGACCTCAGAATAATATTCAGACCGGCTTGCTGGTCCAGATATATAACGCTAAAAACCACAAGAAATGAACCATTATGTGCACTCAAACTGCGAGAACAATTAAAAATCGTTACAGAAGAGTCACAACCAGAATTCTCAATCAATCCTGACCGAACAGAGGCTACAGTTAAATGTAAGTCCGAAAAAATATAAAAAAACTACTGGCCCTTACCGCCTTACTTGATAATGAAATAAAACCAACGGACAAAAATAATCACACTCTGAGAGTAGTGATTTATGCCTGGACCCAAAAATACGGAGGCCTTCATATGCCAAGGGATACAAAGGCTGTTTGAAGATGATGGCCATCAAATAGACTCTGTGTCAATCTTCGAGAGAAAATCGCCCACACGCTCAACTCCGCTGAAAATCCCTAAAATAGCATTCAAACAGCAAACCATCCCAGAAACAATTAGATTCGCAGGAACGACAATCTGAATGCAGGAAGAACTGCCCACTCTAATTCAATGTCGATCGTGCCTGATGTTTGGTCACCCGGCCAAATATTGTAAAACTGATCCGCAATTATGCTTCAAATGCAGCGAAAAAAGACACAGCAGCGAACAATGCAAAACAAAAGAAAACTGTGGAGATAACCACCACGCATTCAAGCGAACATATCCACACTTCAACTTCCATCAGGAGGTACGGATTAGAACTGTCCGTTTTGGCATCCGAAGACACCAAGCCTTAAAAGACATGGCCGAGGAAGAAAGGACTTTGAGCACTCCAGGTTATGCTACCGTTGCTTCCAAACCAACATTGGACCTAACAGCCCTCAACAAAACCATTATATCCAAGGAAAAAAGCAAAGGACCACTAGAAAGCCCAAAGTTAAAACCCCACCACATACAAACTGAACCACCAACCACTAAGCACCCCGAAACGAACCTACCTAGAGCGCAATCACAAAAAAAGAAGCCACCAAAAATCACCTAAATCTTTCGCCTCCTTCTCCTCACCAACTAAAATCCCAGAAGTTAAATCAACCCGAAGAAACAACTCATCGAGTATAGAAACTATATGCCACAATAGTGAGCTACCCTCATCCCTCCACGAGCAACTCAAAAACCGACAACCCTTGACACCAGACTCCCACTGCCCGGCATCTCGAGCCGAGAAATCAGTACCGTCTTGCTCAAGCACACCAACACAAAATGGAAGTACAAAGCCCCCAAAAGAGGCTTTCCTTTCCCAAATATCACCACATAGATTACCAACCTCTCCACCAAGGTCCACACTTTCAACTATAGAAGAATTGGCAATAAACAAGGAACTTGATACCAATGAAAATACCTCCAGACATATAGCCCCACTATCAATACAGTATTCACAAAGAACACTCTCTTCCGCTGCCAGAAAGAAATGCCTCTATTAAGCACCCAGCGCAACACAAAACCAAAGCTTCAGTGCCCTCAGTTAAAATATAAGGAAGCTCTCAATAAGAAAACTAACAATACGGACAAAAACATATAGAATCCGATAACACCAGGCACGCTGAAACAAACTTCACACAAACTCTATACAAAGTCCGGTAGCTACACCCTATACGGAGCCTCCAAGCCTCCTAAATAGATCTACAGACCGAAGAATATGGAAAACAAACTCAAATCCTGCAATGGAATATTCGTGGCCTCCGGGCTAACTTCGAATCTTTACAAAAAATAATCACAGAAAAAGACTATGCACTAAAATCTGCAGCAGCATCTGAGTAACAAATATGACGGTCATTTCTTTACAACTGACTCGACCAAAGGCAACGCCATCTACACGCGACGAAATATCCCGCACATGCAATACCAGTTAAACACGTCCCATAATGCCATAGCCGTTCAGCTACATTGTCTAGAGCTCATCACAGTATGTTCTATATATTTGTCCGCTAACCTGCCCCCAAACCGCCAGGACCTCGAAGCCCTCTTCAACCAACTTACAGAGCCATTTCTGATCCTTGGCGACTTCAACGCCAGAAGCCACTACTGGAACGACACGAAAACAAATACTAGAGGACGCATCATAACAGACATAATGGAGCGCCAATACATCAACATCCTAAATACAAATACCCCAACACATTATCACCAACAAACCAACACACTGTCTAACATAGACTTAAGCCTAATCTCCCTTAATTTCCCCACAGAAATTCATTGGAGCGCTTACTCAAACCTATGTGGTAGCGATAACTACCCAATACTTATTAAGCTTCTTGCTCAAAGAGCCTCTTTTCCAGGAAACAATGGAATTATTATAAAGCAAATTGGACCGCCTTCACATTGACGATAGCCAAACTTCAACCCAATCCAGAGGTTAATATGTGCTACTTCACGGCAGAACTACAAAAAGCAGCACGGAAACACATCTCCAAAACTAACTACAACACCAGCAAGCGCACTACTCCATGGTAGAACGAACAGTGCCAAACCGATAAAAGGAAACGTGATACAGCGCACAGAATTTTGATAAGAACTAAAACGTTACAGAATTATATGGACTATGAAAAGAGCATCTACCATCGCCCGAAGAACCTTTAAAGAAGCTAAACGTACTTCCTGGAAACAATATGTATCTAAAATTAACAAAGATACCCTTATCGCAAAATTAGCGACAAATAAAAAAGATGTCAGGACAGTGCGGCCTTATTCATCTTCCTATTCTTTGTATTAACGAAAATACCATCAGTACTCAAATCAGAGTCGCTAACATAATAGGGCATTCCCTCAGTATCATATCCAAAGAATCTCGAAACAAGACCTTTTTAACGCTGAAAATTGTAACAGAATCAACAAATTTAGACTTCTCAACCAATAGAATCCTTTCGTATAAGAATCCTTTCTCTATGAACGAATTACTAGCATCCCTAGAAGAAAGCCTTAACACAGCTCCTGGAGATGATGAAATCTCAAACCTCATCACAAGTAAAATCCACCCAAGCGCCTTAGAGCTACTGCTAGACCTTTACAACCGCATCTGGACTAATGGCTCCTTCCCGGATGAATGGCGTCAAGCGCTAGTCCTCCCCTTCTTAAAACCTGAAAAGGATCCATCAAACCCAACGAATTATAGACAGATTCCCTTGACACCATGCTTATGCAAAATATTAGAAAGAATCGTCAATGCTAGATTAAAATGGTATCTAGAAACAAACAACCTTCTGTCCTCAAACCAATATGGCTATAGAAAATACCGCTCAACACTAGATCCTCTAACCCTCCTTGACCTCGACGTCGGCCGAGCTTTCAGCGAAGGGAAATTTGTTACAGCGGTCTTTTTTGACATTGCAAGGCGTATGATACGGTTTGGCGACGTCATATACTTTATAACATACACGAGCTAGAAACCAGAGGACCACTCGCACACTTCATAAAAAAACTTCCTTAACAATAGAAAATTAAAAATAGATCTACATGGAGCCCAGTCTATACAATTCAGCAAACACGAAGAAGTACCACAAGGAAGTGTGCTCAGCACAACCCTCTTCATAACAGCAATCAACAATTTGACTCTCCAAGTACCACCCACCATCAAATGCTCATTATATGTGAACGACTTGGCAATTTGGCTCCCAGGCACCAGCGCAACAGAAGTATCAAATCACCTACAAGAAGCAATAGACAAAATAGAGAACTACTCAGTACAACACGGCTTTACAATTTCAAGTGAAAAACAACCGCCATAACCTTTACAAGAAAAAAACAAATTCCGCATATTCCATTGCTACTTGAACGACGCCCAATCACCTTTCAAAATAACATAAAATTTCTAGGTCTCACATTGGATCAGAGGCTTACATGGAAACCACACATCCTCAACCTTAAAAGATGGTGCTCTAAAGCCACAAACATTCTCACAAAACTGTCGCATCATCACTGGGGGCAGACAGAAGCACCCTCCTGTACCTTTACGAGACTCTCATCTTGTCCAAAATAAACTACGGATGTCATCTGTACGGAGCAGCATCAAAATATGTAATCCAGGAATTAGATCCTGTACAAAACCAAACCCTTCGTCTAGCCACCGGTGCCTTCAAATCAACCCCAACATCCTCACTTTGCGCCGAGACCGGAATACTACCTCTGGGTCACCAAAGACAAGTTGCAGAACTCAAATACCTTGCACGTATTTACAGTCATCACAGCGAACTAAAACGAATACTAAAAAATGCGCTACCAGCAGACAACCCAAGGACCCGCAGCTACATCACCTACACGGTAAGGGTTAAAAAACTCCAAAGTATAAACTTGCCAGAGCCAAACATCCTCATTGACAACTACTATACTAATCCTCCATGGACTATTCAACCTTCAGTAATATGTCAAATAACTCTCCCTTCTTCGAAATCGACAATGACGCCCGTATTGCTAGCGAATATTTTTCAGGACCACCAAAGGTCCCATCAACCATGTCAGTCTATTTTCACAGATGGATCGAAGTCGGCGGATGGCGTGGCATGTGCAGCGATTCTCCCGCACCACATACGAGCAGCCTGTCTTTCGGATTACGCTTCCGTCCTCTTGGCAGAACTCGCTGCCATCTACATAGGTCTCAAGTCAGTCAAAACCGGTACCAATAAAACTACAATATTTTAAGACTCAAACAGTGCGCTGACAATGGTAAAATCACGCAACCAAACCCATCCCCTAGCAATTGAAATTGCCAGAAAAATAAAGTCGCTTTCAGGTAACGTAACCCTATGCTGGTGTCCCTCCCATGTAGGGATAAGAGGCAATGAAGACGCTGACCGAGCTGCAAAATCAGCAGTCGCAAATAACTCATTGCCTACTGAACCAACATAGCGCAAAGATTATTACAACCTCTTTGTCCAGGCAGTTAAAAACCAGTAGAAGTCCGAATGGTATGTACACGGCCATCAACATCTACGACAAATAAAAGATGACGTCAACAAATGGAAGACTTCTGCCAGAAATTGTCGAAGAGATGAAGTCGTCTTAGAACGCTTACGCCTAGGACACTAAGCTTACCCATGGGTATCGCTTCGTAAATTCTCCGCCCAGCTATCTATCCCGCACATACTACTAACCTGCCCGAGATTCCACCAACACCGGAAAAAATACTTTGGTAACAGCCCAACACTAAAAAAAGTCCTCGCCAACGAACCCAAAACCTGACGGCACTGTTTGCATACTTAAAAGAATGTAAATTATATAGTGAAATCTAGAAAAAGAAAAGAAGCAAAACCCGATAAATTATGAAAAATTCGTTTCTTGCCATTTTAACCTTTTAATTCATGTACAATTTAATTATCGCTACTCATTCATTTCAATTCACTTCATCCATCAAATCACCATTCACAATTCATGACTATTATTCACGCTTTTAAATTTTAATCACTATAAAATACCGTGCCTGTTTAGACCCATACATGGGTGAAAGAGAGCATAAAACGCTTAATAATAAAAAAAAATTAGTCTTGGTTGACATTCCACCTAGGCAAGGGACAACTCTGACTTTAAACCCAAGCAGATGTCGCTCGTTAGCCATGGTAAGCAATTCATCTAGGTCCCAGCCAATAACTGGCCCCGTAGGGGCGCGGCGATTTGCCTCCCTGGCCGCCGTGCTGACTGGCCTAAGCACCCGTCCGTCCCCAGCCTAGCCTCTTCTCCCCTTTCTCTAACAACCCTTTAGCCTTATCTGGCAATTTCTTTCACAACTCTACTACTTTCTTCCTCTCTTTAAAGTCTTTGTTTCGATGGGATTGGACTTCTCTACTCACGTTCGAACCTGTTCTAGTTCCAGTCGGCAAGAGGTCTGATTCTTGGGAGTCTGTCCTGGCTTGAGCCCCCCCCCCCCCATCAATACCTGCGGAATATTGGCGGCTACAAACCATCCCCTCTACCCTCCCTTTTTTGCCGCCAAAAAGGGGAAAAACTTCACATCAAGATGTTCCCACATTACTTATCAGATTAAATTCACCTTTGGAAACAAGCGCCGTGACCATGTACTTCAAGAACAATACACGATCGCAAATGTCTACCTCCCACCCACAGGGCCCCTTCCAGTCACCGCCTTACGATACTTGATATCACAACTACCAACTCGATTCATTCTAATGGGGGACTTTAACAGTCGTCATATTGAGTGGGGCGACAGAATATGCAACGCCAGAGGAAACGAGCTATCAAAGCTAATAGAAAACCACCAACTTGGAATCATGAACCAGGGCGAAGGTACTAGATTTAACATACAAACAGGTACCCTATCAGCGTTAGATCTGGCCCTCTGCTCACCCGACGTCACAGCGGACTTTGAATGGAGAATCTTGGATGATCTCAAAGGAAGCGACCATTACCCGATCATCCTTTCCTCAGACGAGGGTTTACCCACCTCGGGTATACCACGATGGAGACTGGACCAAGCAAACTGGCTAAAATTCAACAAAATCACTGATATCCAAATTGATAAAAACCCGGAGACGGAGGAAGCGCTGGAAATCTTTACATCCATTATATATCAAGCAGGTAAAAGATCCAATGCAACCAGCTCAGGACAACCCAGTCAGAGATCTACCCCGTGTTGGAGCCCAGAATGTTCTGCCACACTGAAAGAACAAAGAAAAGCCCACCGAGCATACAAACGATGGCCAAATCAGACGACTAAAATGGAATTTAATAAAAAGAGACCTAAATATAGATACATAATTAAACAAACCCGCCGGAAATCATGAAGAGCTTATGTCTCGACGATAAACTCTAAAACCCCCATCGACCGCACATGGAGCAAAATCCGAGGGATGCTAGGTAAACCCAGCCGAGACCCTACCCCCGCACTTCGGATAAATGGAAACACTATCTTAAACCCAATCAATGTAGCAGACACGCTAGCGACTCACTTCGCCAAAATATCAAGTAGAGCGAACACAACCCCCGAGTTCGCCCAATACCGGTTGGAGAGGGAGTGCTCACCTCTAAACTTCGCATCAAAAGAGTACAAATCTTACAACGAAGAATTCAGCAAAAAAGAGTTCTATACAGCTCTTGCATCATGTGAAGACACTGCTACGCCTCCTAGGGGGAGGGGGTAAACGCTTCCTCTTAGATATATTCAATAAAATATAGATGGAAAATGCCTTCCCAGACACCTGGAGAAGGGCTACAGTTCTAGCTTTCCGGAAACCAGGAAAAGACCCAACCAGTCCCCAAAACAACCGCCCAATCGCTCTAACCTCCTGCATATGTAAGCTCATGGAAAAAATGGTGAACGTACGCTTAACATGGTTCCTTGAAACGAAATCCAGCATATCCCCATCGCAGTGCGGATTCCGAAAATTTCACTCGACCACGGATGCCCTTATCCGTCTGGAATCGGCGATATGTAACGCATTCGCCAGGAAACAGCACGTAGTGGCTGTTTTCTTCAAACTCAACAAGGCATATGATACATCATGGCGTTATGCCATCTTAAAAGCCCTCCATAACCTCGGATTACGCGGACAACTACCAATTTTCATCCAAAATTTCCTAACCAACCGCACCTTCTCTGTAAGATTAGGTAGCGCAAAATCCAAATCATTTATACAAGAAGAAGGCGTTCCACAAGGCAGCGTCTTAAGCGTACCCCTGTTTGCTATAGGAATTAATGATATCTCACAAAACCTCCATCAAGACATTAAAGCCAACCTTTATGTAGATGACTTCTCTATCTCCTTAGCAGGTTCCGAAATGGCAACAATAGAACGTCGCCTCCAGATCACCATCAACAACATCACGAGATGGTCTACTACCCATGGCTACCAATTCTCAGCTGAGAAGACCAAAGTGGTCCACTTCTGCCGTCGTAGAAGATGTATTAGGGAACCTGACCTATACCTATACCAAAAGAGGATTGCAGTCGTTGAGAGCTATAAATTCCTAGGACTAACATTTGACAGAAGGTTGACATGGGAACCACATATAAGAAGCATTAAAAACTCTTGTAAGAAAGAAATGAATATCCTACGTACAGTGTCAGGCCACGACTGGGGAGCTGATCGCGAAACACTTCTGACTCTCTACCGCTCTTAAGTGCGACCCAAACTGGACTACGGATGCGAGATCTAGTCCTCTACTTCCAAGAGGCGCCTTGCACTCATCAACACGGTGGCGAATGAATGTCTCCGCATAGCTACCGGAGCCTTCCAATCATCACCCATACCGGGGAGACACCACTAGACCTCCGCAGGATGGAACTCTCTCTACGCCTCGGGGGCGATGGGTAATATCGCGCAACTCATAGCCTATGTTCCCTAAATGTTGGCACACCACCTTCACGTGGTGCCCTTGTTTTTTAACTGAGCGTGTGCCCAACGTCCGAACACCAGGCGGGATATCCTGGTTTGGGTACCTGACTAAGGGTACCCAACAACCTTCTGGGGCAGTTGTGTGTATGGACACCAGCACACTTCTCGCCCATATGGTTGTCTTTGCTGTGGCCCTGCAGTTAGTGAATGGCATCACAAGGGCTAGGTGACCTCACACCAACATAAAAGGTGGGTGAGGGGAACCCCATGAGGCGGTTTGATGACCAAACACTGGCATCACTCCGGCATCCCCAAATAACCTTGTGGGGCGACCGTGTGTCTGAACCCCAGCGCACTTTCGGCCCACTTGGTCCTAGTCAGTATGCGTACTCTGTACGAGTCGACAGATGTACCCACTGGGGGGCATCGTCCGCAGGACCGTGCCACGGAGGTAGGTTTGGTTGCCTGGGTCGTTGTTTTGCTTTCGGGAGGTCTTTGCACCGCAGTCCAGTAAAACTCCGTTATGCGGCTCCGCTGTTTTTGAAACAACAGTGGGAGTCGGGGGGCGGGCTACCCTGTCTGGACTGTATGGGCGCTCTCCGGACTCACGATGGCGATTTGGTACATGCCCTCGGCATATGGGTAAACTTTCAAAAAACTCATCCCAGAGAGCGCCGGCCTCTGGTCACCGTGAAAAAAGCAGAGATCTTCGTCGCTTGGATCCTTTTGGATCAGAAGTAGACGAAGAACTGGATTATGACCGCTTTATTGTACTCAAATCCAGCAACGAACGTTGTCCTCTTAGCAAAGCTGACATCTTTGATGTCTTTGACGACTTTGTAAACAAGTGTGGCGAACCTGCTCAAATGTGGCCGCGCAATGATGGCGCATTGATTGTCGAGGCCAAGTCTAATGAGCAGCAAAAGAGAATTCAATCTCTCGAAAAGTTAGCCTCAGTGAATGTATCATCCGCGTCTCACCCGACATTTAATACCTCCAAAGGTGTTATTCGATCGGGTGAACTCATTGAGTATGATATCGACAGGTTGGTGACAAAACTTGCCAATCAGAAAGTAACGAGTGCACATCGCATTTCTAGGTTTGTGAATGGCGCTAGGGTCCCTACCGCCACCATAATCCTAACTTTCAACAGATTGGAACAGCCCAAGTACGTCAAGGCTGGCTACCTTAACATCCCAGTCAAGCCTTACGTCGAAAACCCCCGGCGGTGCTTCCATTGCCAACGCTTTGGCCATGTAAGCAAGTTTTGTAAAAGCGAAAGGATTTGTGTAAACTGCTCAGCAGAATTTCACGGAACACCCTGTTCCAAACAGCCGTGCTGCCCCAATTGTGGCGGAGACCACTCTGCAACATCACAACAATGCACCTTCTTCCTCTACGAGAGAAAGGTCATTGCTGTTCGAAATAAAAACAGGGTGAGCTATAAAGAGGCTAGACGAAGAGTTAGGGAGACTTACGCCAAAGAAGGGGAGAAGCCAGAGACCATCTACAGGCTCTCCTGAACAAACCAGAAGTCCTCCACAACCGAAACCCAGGTCTCCGCGCAGAGATGTGCCTCAACAGGTAAGGGGTTCTCCACACCCTAAACCCGCATCTCCACGCACACCTGAAAAGGTTAAGAGCCCCCCTCGACCGAAACCACGATCAATCGGTAGAGAAAACTCTTCACCAAAATCTAGCCTAGCTTCTGATGGCACAAAGAAGAGGAACCTTCCATCCTCTCCCAATTCACCAAGAGTGGCAAAACACTTTACCACCGCTCCACAAGACGTGGATGTGAATCGGATTGGGCCGCAGGTGCTGTCTATTCCAGCTCTGGACATCCATCCTGCCCAAAAAGAACAGAGAACTACAGCCCCAAAGCGAGTAGTCAGCAACCCACCCCTTGCTGATACTGCTTTGGAACTCCTTCGAGCCCTAAGTGAGAAGGAATCAACCTGTACCCCATCACAGGAAACAGCTGTAGTAGAGGCTGCCCCCTTATCCAAGGAAGAGCCGAACCAACCATCAGATTCCAAGAATCCTTCGCCAGCCGAACAATCGCTGCCACCATTACCAGCCAAGTCGATGTCATCGGCTCACGAAATGACTGATGGAGATGTTCCCACATCTGCTTCTCCAGTCAAGACAGTCATTTTGTATAGCCAGCTAACAAAATTTCCACGTTTAAAAGAAAAGCCGAGAGCTAAATTAACGCTCCCGATGCCTCCAGAGTCATACCCAAAACCGGTAATTGGTATGACCAAACCTACCCCCACGGGTAGTATAAAACCAAAACCTTCTACCCCTAAGGGTAGGATGATTGTCTTACAGAGGTAAGGATGTATCCAATAATTCATTGAAACATCCAAGGTCTCTTCACCAAGTGGGAAGAACTCAAGCTCCTGTTTAAAGACCACAATCCTGATTGTATAGCTTTACAGGAAACTTGCTTGGGTACTCGTAGTGTACCCAATATTTCTGGTTTTGTGGGATACGATAAGAACCCTATAGAACCAATCCATGGTTCTGCTGTGCTAATCAACAGCAGGGTTCCCCACAACCAGATCGACCTTGCGACAGACCTGCAGGCGGTCGCTGTCCGCCTGTTCTCCCATCGCACTATACGGTCTGCTTGCTTTACCTCCCTTCTAGTGATGAAAAAGACACAGCCTCTCTAGCTAGAAAACTAGTAGAGGTAATTAAACAGCTCCCTCCCCCCTTTCTATTGATTGGGGATTTTAATGCTCGACACCCCCTTTGGGGGGACCATGATAAGAACCCTAGGGGAAACATGATTGAGAAATTTCTTAAGCGACAATGATGTCTGCCTTCTAAACGATGGCAGCCATACATCATTTCACATCCAGACGAGCAGCTCTACATGCGTGGACTTGTCCCTCTGTTCACCAAGCTGTAGAGCTGATTTTGACTGGGCAGTGGATCCTGACTTGCGAGGCAGCGATCACTTCCCCATTATTATAGCGCCATGTACAGGTGGCCCCCCTCCACCACCTAGTAAAAAATGGAATGCAAAAAAAGCAAACTGGCCTAAATTCAGGCACCTCTCGAGCCATGACGGGTCATTCCCTCATGAAGATATTGACGTGGCTATCGATGACCTCCTAGTCCACGTCAATAAAGCGGCTAACTCCTCCATCCCGCTCTCCGGCTCAACCGCTCGCGGACCACAAGTTCCCTGGTGGTCGGCTGAATGCTCGAGAGCCGTGACTGAATGTAAAATGGCTTGCCGACGTTACCATCGCTCCCCTACGATGGTAAATAAAATTGCTCGTAACAGAGCAAGGGCAGCACGGCGACGCATCCTTCGACAGGCTCGAAAGACCTTGTTGGAAGGTTACATCGCGTCCATAAGTTGGCAAACGCCTATAGACAAAGTGTGGAAAAGGGTCAAAAAGCTATTGGGCAAATCCAATGGCTTTACAGCTCCCAACATTGTCCAAGCTGGAGAATTGTTGGGGGACTTGTCCCATATTTCCAATGTCTTGGCCAGATCATTTGCTAGCATCTCAAGCCCAGATAATTATGAGATGCAATTCCAGTGCTTTAGGCTCCAACAGGAGCAGCAACCGCTCAACTTTATGGAGCCTAACATGGATAACGAGTCCTACAACCAACTCTTCTCTATCCATGAGCTCCATAATGCACTGAAGCACTGTAGATCCACTGCCCCCGGATCGGATGGCATTTCCTATGATATGATTAGGAATATGCACCCATCCCTTCTCTCTCATTTACTGGACATTTACAACTGGATTTGGATTAGGGGCCGCTTCCCTTCCATGTGGAGAGAGGCCATAGTCCTTCCATTCCGCAAACCAGGAAAGGACGGGACGGAGCCCACCCATTACCGCCCCATTGCTCTTACCAGTTGTCCATGTAAAGTGTTTGAGAGAATGGTCAATTTCAGACTCGTCTGGTATTTGGAGACTCAAAATCTCATATCTCCTTCTCAATCAGGGTTCAGGAAAAAGCAGAGTACGACAGACCTGCTTGTCCGAATGGAGTCAATCGTAAGAGATGCTTTTTCAAAGAAGCAGCACGCCATCGCTGTCTTCTTTGATATTGAGAAAGCATACGATACCACCTGGAGGCGTGGTATCCTTAAACAACTCCATGATTGGGGCCTGCGGGGTTACCTCCCCAGGTTTGTCGAGCAATTTCTGATGCGACGCACACTACGCGTAAGGGTTGGAGGCACCTTATCGGAGCCCGTGGACCAAGTTGAGGGTGTGCCACAGGGAAGTGTCCTCAGTGTCACCTGCTTCTCTGTGGCCATTAATAGCATTGTTAGAAATCTCCCTCCCGAGATTTCGTCGACGTTATATGTGCATGATCTGGCGCTCATTTGTTCTTCGCCCAGACTCCCATTTATCGTCCGTAAGCTACAGCGAGCTATAAGCACTGTAGCTGAAAATGCTTCCTACAAGGGTTTCCGCTTTTCCGCAGTAAAGACCAAGGCTGTTCACTTTTATGGGCATTAGTTAGTGACATGGCCCCCCCCCATTTGTCGCTATATGGTGTGCCTATAGATTTTGAGCCCCATTTCAAATATCTGGGGGTCATATTTGATTCAAGGCTTTCCTTCCGGCACCATGTGGACGCCTTGAAAAGGTCTTGTTTAAAGAGAATGGACATAATGAAACTGTTGTCTCACACTTCTTGGGGAAGTGATCGACGTACCATGTGGCTCCTGTATCTAGCATTGGTCCAATCAAAGCTAGACTATGGATCACAGGTGTACTCCTCTGCCTCGCCATCCATTCTCGAAAAACTAAACACTGTGCGTAACCAGGGTGTGCGCCTGGCTTCTGGAGCCTTTAAGTTTTCCCCAGTGTGGAGCCTCTATGCAGA
Organism: Ceratothoa steindachneri; assembly: GCA_963969495.1. Lineage (NCBI taxonomy): Eukaryota > Metazoa > Arthropoda > Malacostraca > Isopoda > Cymothoidae > Ceratothoa > Ceratothoa steindachneri. The sequence continues at coordinate 144,872,088 of OZ018318.1, forward strand.
GAACGGGGTTCTCCCCCTTCCCTATCACAGGCTCAAGTCTAATTTAAACTACCTCCTTAGACTTGAGCAACTACCGCAGACGCCAGTGTATGAGTGCATGTTCAATACACGGACAGTGGCCTTATACAATAGATCTCCATCTCTGGCTCGCCCCTTTGCTCTGCGTATGGCCGAGCACACTGCGCAACTAAGGGAGTTCTCAGTGATTCCCGTTACCATGCCAAAGACCCCCCCGTGGCTCATACCACCTGTAATGGTATTTAGGGAACTAGCTGATAGGCCCAAGGATCACCACCTGCCTGTAGTATTGAGAGCTATGTATGGCGACCACTCCTCTCAACATCGGCATAGCACTTTTGTGTTCACCGATGGGTCCAAGTCACCGGACAGAGTTGGAGCAGCTGCTGTCTTTCCATCTGAGACAGCATTGGTCCGCCTGCCAAACGCAGCTTCCACATTCACAGCGGAACTCGTTGCTATGATAACGGCACTGACTATCATAGCTGGCAGGCCATCTGGTTCTCATACTATCTTTACAGACTCCCTTAGTTCGCTTCAAATGTTGGGTGATGTTGGTTCGAGCCATCCGTTGGTTTCCAAGATCCAGCGGTGGCTCCTACGACTATCGCCCATCCACGAGATATCCTTCTGCTGGGTGCCTAGTCACGTGGGCATCCCAGGCAATGAGAGGGCAGATGCTGCAGCCAAAGAAGCAGCATCACTGGGGACAGCTCCAGTGGCCCCAGTCCCACTCTGCGATGCCTATCCTCTGATCAATGAATACGTGGTCGGCCTATGGCAGAAGAGGTGGAGTGAGCTCCCTCCCACCAAGCTCCACTCCATAACCCTCCATTCACCCATGGCCACGTACAACTAGACATCGTAAAATGGAGGTTGCGCTTGTCCGTCTGAGGATAGGCCATTGCCGGCTCACCCATGAGCATTTAATGAGTGGGCTGCCCCCACCTATGTGCATTCTGTGTGGGGTACAAATATCTGTCCTCCATATATTTGTAGAATGCCCATTGCTAAGGAATCTCAGAAGGACGACTTTTCCCTTCATTACCAGAGAGATGGCCCCCCAGCAGGCTCTGCGGGGCATCTTTTCTGAGACCCATTGCTTCTTTGACGTGACTAGGATACTAACCTTCCTAAAAGAAAGCAATCTTTTAAACAAAATTTAAAATAGTTTTATATATTTATTGTTGATCTATTCATAGTTTATGTTTTTACATTTTTTTTAAAAAAAATGAATAAATTATTAACAAAAATATAATTGCATAATAACTTTTAAAGTTATATTGTTGATTTATTCATAGTTTATTTACTTGTTATTTATTATTTTTACTTTCTTTTTTTTTTACCTTTTGTTGAATCTTTTAATAGTCTATTTTTTTGTTAAAAACTCAACTGACTTAATATTGCCTATTAAACTAATTTTGGTCCCAAGGACATTTTTGCTTTTTTATATATTTTAATATGGCAATATTTTAAAAATAATAATTTTAAATTCACCGCCCATAAGTGAATTTGGCTGCGAGATAGTCCATCTGGGCTACGCAGCTTTTAAATCTCTTATGCACTATTCATTCATTCATTCTCTACGCCTCTTTACCCGCATCCAGCGACTCCCAACATCGCCGACTTCGACCGCCATCTTGAATGACCGAATGGATAATATTTTTACAACACGCCTAACTCTCCAACGACCATTTGGAAGTAGAGTGCCACTATGGATGGAGGAAATCGGAGTAACGATTAATCCCATCCATCCACTTGCTTTCCCAGATATTCCATTTTGGAAATCAACTTTAAAGATATGCCATCGTAACATAATAAAACAATCAACAACTACTCCCCTGGGAGAGAAAATCCAATTTCTTACCCTCGCAGCAACACATATGGGTATACATATATACACCGACAGATCAAAATTCATAGACGGAACAGGATTTTCGGTGATATCAAATAACTACACGTTCTCTGAAAAACTACCCCAAACATTATCAATCTTCACTGCCGAGTGCTATGCCTTAAAACATGCAGTACTTTGGGCATACAATAACCCAACATCAGATGAATTCACAATATTCACCGACTCCTTCAGCAGCCTACAAACATTAGAACGAATGAATGACATCCATCCAATTCTGTTAGAAATAAGAAACTACGCATATAGAGCAGCATGCGAAAGAAAGAAAGCTTCCTTTTGCTGGGTCCCAGCACACGTAGGGGTAGCTGGAAATGAGCAAGCTGATAGAGCGGCAAAAATTGCCGCCCTTCGTCTAATCAGGCCCAATGATATCCCAATACCATATGAGGACTACATCATTTCAATAAAGGCTCCCATTCGGGAAAATTGGATGGCCAGATGGGCAGATTTATACGCACAAAATAAGATGCGACACATTTTCCCAAAGTTATCGCCATGGAAGCCTCGAGAACTTACCCGCCGACAAGAGGTATCTGTATGCAGACTACGCCTCGGACGAAGATACATACCCATCGATGGTGGGGGTACCCTTGATATCCTAAAATTTGCACTAAAAGCTGAAAATATCCGCCCTGGCAGCGGAATCATCCGCTACCTCGAGGATACAGGACTATTAAAGAAGCTATCGATTGGTCTCCAGTAGCACGATCTAAATTTGAATGAATTTGAATTATTTTAACACATTATCATAAGATTTAATCATCTAGTACTTCAATCATCCTGCATAATCACAACCTCATGATATCAGACACAACTTTTATAACTCGTGTTTAAAACCTTTACTACAAAACAAATTACGGTGCAATCACCTCGCAGTGCGCACCAAGGGAGTTATAAATAATCCATCCATCCCCTTTCAGCCTTCCTTCGCTGTTGGACTCCTACTCCAACGAAGTAGACCCAGATCTAGATTATCCTCGCTTTCTTGTCATGAATTCATCATCTGACATCCCACTTGCAAAAGTCGATGTGTTTGACGTCAATGAATCTTTTGAGTCCCGCTGTGGTGAACCCCGCCGGATATGGTCAAGAGGAAGTGGTGATGTCGTAGTCGAGGTGTCTCCACTCTCAACACAACCTTGTGCGAAATCTATCTTCGATAGCTGAAATTCCAATAACTGTCTCGCCCCATCCGCGTCTGAATTTTGTCAAAGATGTCGTCCTTTCAAATGAACTAAAGGACTACGACCCCATCCGCCTTCAGAGTAAGCTCAGTACCCAACGTGTCACACACGTACACAGGGTAATTAAAACATTAGGCTCCACTAAAGTCCCAACCGCGACACTGATTTTAACATTTGAACGACAAGAACTGCCACAGTATATTAAAGCTGGGGACCTTCATGTCCCGGTAAGTCCCTACATCGAACTACCCAGACGCTGCTTTAATTGCACTCAATTTGCACATGTTATCCGTGCCTGTCAGCATCCTCGCTCCTGCGTGAATTGTAGCTCTGACTACCATGGCCCCGAATGCCCCAAAACACCCCGCTGTGCCAACTGCGGAAGTACCCACAGTGCTGCGTCAAAACTCTGCTCTATATTTTTATATGAAGAGGAAGTGCTCGCTTTGCGCGACTCCCTACTTCTAGATATAAGAGAGGCCCGCCAGCGTGCCCGAGCACAAACCCCGCCACTCGGCCGGATTTTTTCTGACGTTTTACGTGACACCGGACGAAACTGACCATAACGCGCGAGTTCCGATAATCCTGAAGCACTTCACCCTAGATCTACTCGCAGCGTCAAAAACATTAAGAATATGCAGTCCAAGCATCACTCTTACGCCGAGATAACCGATGTAGACCCCTCTCTCCAGCAGCTCTAGCTGAGAGAGACTCTCAGAGTGAGACACTTGAAGACTTCAGACGCTATTTGAAAGAATCCTCAACATCGACCAGTGAAGGTTCATCCACCCGGCCCCGAGACCCAAAGCCCAGTGGTAAGAGGAAGGATTCCTTACCTAGGTCATCAGCCACCAAGAAGCGGGCAGCCTCTGGAGCTGACTCCGCTGAACCACGAGAATCTCCAATGGACTCCTCCCCTATGACTGAACATTCTATGCCCTTAAGTCCGTCCCGCCCTTCACAGGACTTAAGCCCCATCCTGATCCAAATGATGGCAGATATACACCCAGCTCCACACACCTCGTTCAGATCACCTGTTCATTTCACTCACCCTTCAATCCAAATCCGATGGAAGCAGTTGATACTCCAACATCCCCAATCGCGGCGGTTGGACCAACTCCTCAGACACCGAAAATACCCTCGACCCACGAATCCGGATCTACGGCCGAAAATCCCTTCTTGATCTTCGTTTTCCGCCAGGTTGTGAGCCCGAATTACAATCAAGGGCCTCGGTCGGTTCTCCAAAACCAACGAAAAAAAACAGTTACTGCTCCAGACAACCCTGTGGCGAAAACGCACTACTCTTGGAGTTCGCGAACAACGAGTTCCTGACTCGGGGGGTGAGAGAGCGAATGAGAGGAGAGAATATCCTCGACTTGGTTTTAGCCTATGAGGATGACATCGTTGAGGACCTTTCTGTTGGCGAAGAGCTCGGTGGCAATGACCAACGACTAATTAGATTTGTAGTCAAAGTCCCCAAGGCAGGGCCCGCAACTAGTAAATCGAGGAAACTCGATTTGAAAAGAGCAGACTTTGCAGGTCTTCGTGCTGGACTGACTGGCGCGAGGCTAGAAGTGTGCGATGTTTTTGAAGACTCGTGGAACAGTTTCAAAACCACATTCATGAGTCTTCAATCGCGGTTCATCCCTCTGAAATGTCCCCGTCGGTCTTCTGTTCAACCAAAGTGGTTTAATCGAGAAATTGGCCAACTGCTTAGGAAGAAGAGAAATGGTTACCGGCAATCGAAGATCTCGGGTGACTTTGACGAATACCGGAGGCTAGCCAAAAGAGTAAAGTCCAGCATAAGGGCGGCTAAGCGGTCTGAGGAACTCCGAGTGGCGAGACTCTGTAAAGAGAATCCCAAGGAGTTCTTTGAAAATGTAAACAGCCGTAAACCAATCCGTCGAACGATTGGCCCTTTGAGGAACGAGGAGGGGACATTAAAGCATTCAGATGCAGAAAATGCTAACCTCCTCAACGACTACTTCTCTTCAGTGTTTACTGAAGAATGTGGTCCAATCCCCCAGCCAATGGATTCCTACTCGGGGGAAAAGCTGGAGGATATGGAATTCACCAAAGGGAAGGTAAAAAAGAAGATCAGTGACCTAATGACGAAAAAGTCACCTGGGCCGGATGGGTTTATACCTAAAGTGTTAAAAGAATTGCGCCATCAAGTGTCACGAGACCTGAGCGCAATCTTCAACATGTCAATCCGGACCGAATGCGTTCCTAGAGACTGGCGTGAAGCGGAAGTGACTCCTATCTTCAAGAAAGGAGACCGAAGCCAACCGTCAAACTACCGATCTATCAGTCTGACTTCGATAGTCGGTAAACTCATGGAAAGCATCATGGTGGACAAAGTGACGTCGTATTTAGAGTCAAATCTGCTACTGAGGAGTTCCCAGAACGGCTTCCGAAGGCAACGGTCATGCCTGACGAACCTTGTGGAATTCTTCCACTTCGTGTTCAGTGAGCACGATCGGGACAAGGCGGTGGATGTGGTCTACTTAGACTTTCAGAAAGCCTTTGATAAGGTACCACACCGCCGCACTCTCCGGAAAGTGCGAGCGCTGGGCATAGATGGAAAGGTAGCCGGCTGGATCAAAAACTGGCTAAGTGGCAGATGGCAACGGGTGGTGGTGAATGGACAGTCTTCTGAGTGGGTGATCGTTAAAAGCAGGGGGCCTCAAGGTTCTGTCATGGGACCACTGCTATTCATCATCTACGTCAACGACATGGACGGTGACACGGTTGCCAAGATTTCCAAATTTGCCGACGATATTAAGCTTGGTATGAACGTTGCAAAGGATGCAAATACTGCCCGCCTGCAGGAAGATCTTGGGAAGATTAGGTAGTGGTCGGACACGATGCAAATGCCTTTTAACGTGGGCAAATGCAAAGTGATGCATATCGGCCACAGAAACCCCCAATCTCAGTATATCCTTAAGGGCACTGATCTTGAATCGTGTGACACTGAGAAGGACTTGGGTGTAACTATCATTAGCGACCTCAAGTTCTCGAAACAGTGCATCGAGGCAGAGAAGAAAGCCCAAATGATGTTAGGCTACATAAAGCGCCAGTTTGGATACCGTAACAAGGAGATAGTACTTTGTATGTACAACTCCCTCGTTCGGCCGCACCTGGAGTATGCCGTACAATTTTGGAGTCCTTCGTTTCGAAAGGATATCGCAAGGTTGGAACGCGTACAAGCCAGGGCAACCAAGTTGATTCCCTCTATCCGACATAAAAGTTATGAGGATAGACTAAGGGAATTAAATTTGTTCTCGCTGGAAACCCGTAGACTGCGTGGTCGGCTCATCGAAGTTTTTAAAATACTTCGAGGGTTCGACCATGTTGACTACCGGGATACTTTAACACTGAGTGAGAAAAGAACGCGCAAAAACGGCTTCAAACTTGAACTGAAGCGTTACAACCGCAATCTGTGTGGAAATTTTTTCACCTACAGTATCTGCGGTAAGTGGAACGCACTTTCAGTGGAAGTTGTCAACAGTGAATCTGTTGACCAGTTCAAGTCAAGACTAGATAAAGTCTTGAAAAGTAGCTGTTTAGGGACGCAAAACAATTGAGCAGCCATGTGCCTGCTCGATTGCTAGTCCAAAGGTACCCTCTTTGAATGGACCGTAAGGTCTCCTAGGGTACTTCCTTTCCTTGTTAGTCCTTGTTACTCCATCTAGGATCTCTCTTCCAGCAAAAGCAGGCTCCTCAAAATCAGTTATCCGTCTCCCAAGCTTTTTGGGACGAACCTCAAATACAATATTGGCCTCAAAAGAGAAAATGATATCCACAGTGTTATCTAATCGTCACACATAATATCTTCCATTTTACAATGGAATTGTCAAGGAGTTCTTCCAAAGTGGGAAGAACTCAAAATTCTTTTGACGACTATCCACCCCGCTGTAATTTGTCTTCAGGAGAATAAACTGGGTATACGGCCCTTTCTGCCGGTACCCGGCTATCTCACTTTAATCTCTATTGCTCCTTCTGGAAGCCCCTCTCATGGGATGGGGGGGGTGTCAATCATGGTATCTTCATCCCACCATGTTTCTCCCATATCTCTACATACTACTCTCCAAGCTGTTGTCGCGGGGGTTTTTCTTACTAAGCTTTTTACCGTTTGCTCTATTTACCTACCTCCTTGTTTATCATTGTCAAGACCCGACCTTTTAGAACTTATAGACCAGTTTCCCTCCCCATTCTTATTACTAGGAGATTTTAACGCCCGTCACTCATACTGGGGTGACATCACTCGAAATGCCAAAGGCAGTGTTTTAGAGTCTCTTTTGTTATCTGACTTTCTTTGTGTCTTAAATACTGAGAATTTACCTCTTATCATGTCCAGGCGGACTCTTTTGGCTGTGTTGACCTGTCTGTTTGTTCCCCTGATTGCTTCACGGAATTTCGATGGTCATTTCTTGACGATCTCCATGGGAGTGACCACTTCCCTATTGTCTTCCCTCATACAACCATGCCCCTTAAGTGGGACTTAGGTCATGCAGATTGGGAAAGTTTCCAAGAGGCGTCATTCACAAATTCATCCTTGGGGACCTTCAATGGAGTGGACGCGGCAGTAGAATACTTTACATCAACTATCTACAATGCAGCAACACAGACCATCCTACGGAGGCGACCTGTCACGGGCCGCTCAACCGTGCCCTGGTGGACCTCAACGTGTGCAACAGCTATCAAAAATTACAAGTTAGCCCATGCCCGATTCCGAAAGAACCCAACTTTGTGCAACAAGGTCGACTGAAACCGAGCTCGTGTGCTTCCCTAGAGAACCCTTCGTCAGGCTTGCCGAAATTCATGGCACCGTTACGTTTCATCAATTTCCTCTATGACACCTACTGCTAAGATCTGGAAGAGGATTAATAAGATCAGGGGCCGTTATGCTATTCATCATACCCCCACACTCAACTTAGACGGTTCCTTGGAGAATGACGGCCTGGCGGTCACCAATGCTTTTGCTGACCATTTCCGCACCGTCAGCAGTGTCAGCCGTTATGATAAGGCTTTTCAATCCTACAAATCAAAGGAAGAATCTCATTCTCTCAACTTCACAACAAAATCTAACTTTCTATAACGCTCTAGTTAGCATCCATGAGCTGCATAGCGCTTTGTCCCTTTGCAGATCTACTTCCCCTGGTCTTGACAAGATCAATTTGTATATGATTCGGCACCTGCATCCACACTTTACTCTCTTCTTACTTGATTTGTTCAACCTTATATGGGTGAAGGGTTTTTACCCCTCATTATGGCTAATTGGGATCATCCTTTCCTTTGTCAAACCCGGCAGGGACGGGTTGGACGCAGATCACTATCGCCCTATAGCTCTCACCAGCTGTTTGACTAAGTTGCTGGAAGAAATGATATTGGAGCGCCTAAACTGGTTCCTAAAAACCAATCACCTTCTCTCTCCACTTCAATGTTTCTTCCACGAAGGTCATAGTACCCTGGACCTACTAGTACGTTTCGAGGGATCGGTCCGGAAAGCTTTCTCATTAAAGCAACGAGTCCTGGCCATATTTTTCGATATTGAGAAAGCCTATGACACAACATGGTGATACGGCATCTTGAACCAGCTATACGTCTGGGGGATGAGAGGCCTTTTACCTTCACTTATCAAAGTTTTTTAGCATCTCGATTCTTCAAGGTACGTGTTGGAGACACATACTCTGACTTGCAACCCCAAGAGGAGGGAGTTCCTCAGGGCAGTATTTTAAGTGTCTTATGTTCTATAATTGCCAAGAAAATCGCATCGAGTTCGGCCTTCAAAAGTCTTCTAGAAGTTTTCTCGTAAACGCGAAAGAGGCTCAGGTTTTCTTGCCCATAATAGGAATATATATATCGATGAGGATTACTCCTAGAGAGCCTAAATTTAATGTTTAACAGAAATCCCAAGGCCAGGAAAATAGCTGCATCATCCTTTTTATTTACCGGCGACGTTTCCACCACAATACGGTCATCTTCTTAGGCCTAAAAGACAAATAAACGAAACAAAATATTTTACATTGTTAAAAGAGCACACTGCTAAATGTACATCTAGAACTTTACTAGCTAGAATTAGCTTTGAATTGCAAATATAGAGTTAAAGGGAATATTTAGAAATAGGGCTAAAATTTACAATAAAGAGACTAAGGAAAGGATTTTAAATATTTAAATTAGTTAGCGAGGGTATAATTGCTAAAATCTATTAAGGTAGGGGCGCTTTGATTTATGAATCTAATGATTATATGAAACTGTTTTAAAATGAATTGTAAACGAATAATTGAAGCAAAAATTGGCAAAAACTTAATATACAAAATCACAAACCTTACCAGTACCTCGGAGTGTGGGTGGACAGGCGGCTGTCCTTCACGAAGCATGTCACGCACCTGAAGGAGCGGGAGACCGATGTGGTGCAGTGCCTGTGTCATGCAGAGCGAGGCCAGCCTGGTGCCCCTTACCGCCAGGGTGGATTGCATTGTGGCCTGCCCGGTGGCCAGAGTGCGCCAGCGCGACGTGGAGAGTGTTGCGCAGGGAAGACTCCAAATGACCGTAGCGCAGGGCATCGAGTCCCTGCGTAACAACAGGTGGCTAGTGAACGTCAGCTTAGCAACCAACACCTTCAACAAGGCAAAGAACTGGATGTGGTGCGACTTCGAAACCCTCAACCCCGCCTACGTTCCACCACCACCATGGGAGGCCCCCGCCACCGACTTGCCACACAGCTGCCCGCCAGCAAAGCGCACTGCCTCACCGAGGAGCTGCGCCAGCACGCCCTCAGAGCCATGTCTGAGGTCACGGAGGCAGGCAGCGCAGTCACTCCACCGACGGCTCCGTCGACCGCGACAGCGGGAGGTCCAGCACCGCCTTCGTCACGAGCGACCTGATGAAGGCGTGGATGACATCAGACAACTGCTCCACCCTCCAGACGGAGCCGGTAGCAATCCTGCACGCCCTCCAGCACGCTCTGCTCCACCGGGAGACGACTGTGGTGATACACACAGACTCTCGGTCGGGACTGCAGGCGCTGCAGCACGCCCAAGCCCACACCAGGGACAACATGCACCTCACCACCACCATCCTGTGCACCCTGCAGGACCTGGCAGCTCAGGGCAGGCGTGTCCGGTTCCACTTGATTCCCAGCCACGTTGGCGTGCGCGACAACGAGTCTGCCAAGGAAGCCGCCCACGGCCCCACAATCACCTGGACCGTGCGCCCCAGCCTGCAGCAGCTTAAGGTGCAGGCCAAACGCAGGGCCGGCCACCAGCAGCACCAAGAATGGGAAGCAACTAAGAGGCAAGCGGCGTGGTATGCTGCAGCCACAGCCTATCACCCACTGAACGCATCCTTCCAGCAGCCCAGAGCGAACGGCACGCTGCTACAGCGTGTGAGGCTGGGCTACTCCATGGGAAAGAGGTGCACTCCGACTTTGTGGCAGGGAGGTGCGAACACTGCGGCGGCCGCTCCCGGCACCCAGTGGTGCACTACCTCCTCTCCTGCCCAGCCACCGCCCGCCTCAGGCCAGAGCCAGAGCCAGCGCCAGCTCCTCACCCTATAAGAGGCGCTCTACTGAGGGCGCAAGAGGCAAGAGCCGCCCAAGTGGCCCGCCACACCCCCAACAAACGAGCTGCTGGAGGTGCTGAGAACAGCACCCCCTCCGTGCTGATCGCCGCCCGCGCCCAGCCAGGCGACTGGTCGCGAGGACCGCCTCCACCCACTTGCAGAAGACAAGACACGTGTGGGACGCTCCGCGGCGTCTTATTGCACGCCAACACTAGCGGGCTCCCCGCCAGTTATATTATGTGTATTTATATATTATTATATCATATTATTATTGTATTTGTATTAGCTCATGTATAAATGTACGCTATTGCACAATAAACCTATACAAACAAAGGAACTTTAAATTTGCAATTCAAAGCTAATACTAGCTAGTAAAGTTCTAGATGTACATTTAGCAGTATGCTCTCTTAACAGTGCAAAATATTTTGTTTCGTTTATTTGTCTTTACGCCGGTAAATAACAAGGATGATGCCAGCTATTTTCCTCGCTTTGAGATTTCTGTTAAACAATATATATATATATATATATATATATATATATATATATATATATATATATATATATATATATATATATATATATATATATATATATATATATATGATGAAAATTACTGCAATATCGCAAGAAAAGATGAGGAATTAAACCACATTCTCCGAAGACACTATAATTCAGAACAGTTTCGGTGTATCTCACACCCTTTTTCAAAGGACACTGGGCAGAAAGTAGTGGAATATTTTGCCATGTTAGAGACAAGAATCATACGATCGATTTCAATGGAAGTAAAATGTTATTTAAATCGGCTAACTATGTTAAGAGAAGAATTGTAGAATCGAGCTTGATATCGTCAGTTCCTAATTTAAATCTATCTGAGGGTCAATTTTCTTTTAATCCTGTAATAAGATCCCAAATAAATAAAATAGTAAAATGTCAGCCCTTCAATATGTTTAGGTCTAACCCCCCCCCCCCCCCAGATTAGCCACAAGTAGGGGATTGGGGGGGAAAAAAAGAGGGGATCCTGTGTTATGCTTTTATGCATTTCTCTTATATTTTCTGCCCAGTGTCAGTTGAAAAAGGGTGTGAGATACATGGAAACTGTTCTGAATTATATTGTCTTCGGAGAATGTGGTTTAATTCCTCATATATATATATATATATATATATATATATATATATATATATATATATATATATATATATATATATATATATATTATATATATATATATATACAGTCGCCGCAACGGAAGTCTGGACCTTTGGTCATATTATATGCATTGATATAGATCCAATAACCGTTGCAGGGAAAATGCTATAATTGATTGATGTTTTGTTGCGGTTTCTGGCAACGTCTGTTAGGTATATATGAGCATTGTGTCCGCTGTATTATTTAGTACACGCTCAGACTTGGTCGTGGGGGGATGCTAATTTTATGCGATGTTACTTACATTTTGGTGGTTTCTTGAAGATATTTGGCTGATCATATATTTTCTAACTAGCACTCCAACCATGGGTCTCAAGCATCTGACAAATGAGGAAAAGATCCGTATTCTCACTTTGAGGGAATAAAATGTTAAGATAAGTGAAATATGCCTGCGAACAGGGCAGGCAAAATCTACCGTAATGGCGCTCCTCTCTGCTACCCTTGAATTTCCCCCAAACACCATAACCCAACATAAAAAGCGCCAGGGACTTGGGAAAAAGACTACACCGCGGACAGATCGCTTGCTAAAGAAGGCTGTTATGAAGAACCCTAGGATAACAGCCAGACAACTCAAGGAAATGTACTCTAACCTCCTCCAAAATGTCTCAGAACTGACCGTACAGCATTGTCTTCTGAAAGATTTGAAACTACCCAGCCGTACTGCCGCGCTCAAACCGTTGTTGAATGACCGCATGAGGAAGAAGAGGCTTCATTTTGCAAAGCAGCACAAAGGCTGGGCAGTGAAACGGTGGTCAGAGGTCATGTGGTCAGATTAAAGCACATTTCAGGTCATAAGGTTACACAGAGTAAAGGTGAGGAGGCCAATTGGGTCAAACAGGTACAACTCCCAGTACAGAGTGAAGACTGTAAAACACAGTCCCTCATTTATGTTTTTGGATTGTTTCAATGCAATTTATGGAGAGGTGGTTTATATTTCCTGCCAAGAATGTGACCATGAATGCTCAGCGCTAATAGAAAGTTTTGGAAGGACATCTATTTAATCATATGGAACTTCATGGAACATCCATCTTTATGCATGATTCAGCTCCTTATCACAAGGCTAATTTGATCAAGCAATTGCTACAGAGAAAGCACATCAACGTGTTAGACTGGCGTGGGAACAGTCTCAATCTCAACCCCATTGAAAACGCATGGAAAGTTATCAAAGGTAAGGTTAATGGGGCCAATGTGTCATCAGTGCAGGACCTTCAGGAAGTCATCAAGAAAGTGTGGTGCACCAACATGGACTTGAAGTACTTGAAAAATCTTGTTGTGAGTATGCCCAAAAGGATGCAGGATGTCATCAAGGCCAGGGGGAGATCATAAAATTTAAAAAGTATTAACAAAAGTGTTTTTAATTATATTAACCTGACCTAATGGAGGTAAATAATATAAAAATAACATAAAATAGCGAGGGTCCAGACTTCCGTTGCGGCGACTATATATATATATATATATATATATATATATATATATATATATATATATATATATATATATATATATATATATATCTCAAAAACTTTGCGAAAAGGGAGAGGTGACACCCCCTTATCGCGGGAAGAGAGCTTGTGTGTACTTTTGACTTTTCGAGCTATGTCGGCGGGGATACCTCTCTTCTGGGTACCCCTGATAGGGATTTCCTTGTCGATTTGGTCGGAAACGAGGTTCCAGACTAAGAGCGTCCTTCCTTTTTCTACTCTATCCTTCTCCTTTTCACTTTTATCCTATCTCTTCCACTTATGCAAAAATAAAAAAAACAACAAAAAACCCTACTCCTATAATGTCACTCTTACCCTTTTTTCCCTCTATCTACATATTCGGACCTGGCAGCTACCTCATGTGTCAGAAAAGAGGCTTTGGAACCTCTATAAACAACGCCAATCGACGCTATCTGGTTGCGAGAGACTAGGACTAGAGGTGTCCTAGGCGTTGGGGCACGATGAATGGGATGAGGGTAGTGCCCCGTTAACCCCTTCCCTGGTGCGTAATTATTTACTATTTACAGTGACCGTTGAAGGGTGCCTCTGGTAGCATCGGTCTGAGGTGACGGCTCTTTGTTCCCAGATTGGTTGCCAGTGTCGATATATCCATTGGCGGGATATCCATTGAACGCTACCCCGAGATCCTGTCCGTCGTAAAGGGAACTAGTAGGAGTTTAGTAAGAGGCGTGCTCCGTTGTTCACCTGGTTAAAAATCGATGGCCCCTCCGGGGACCGTCAGTGCTGTTTGGTTGGGAATCACGGCATGCCGAGGTTTGACGACTCGGTCGGACGAACAGCAGCACATGGAGCGTGCCTTCTGAAAGATCTGAAACGTCTCCGATGGATAAGCGGTAGCGACTCACGCGGGGCGAACTCACCAACCCCCCTTCTTTTTTATTGATTGGTCGCAAAGTATTCAGAGATATAAAGTGTTTGGCATGACTGGAAAGAAAGGACCAGCTGCTCTTAAATACCCATGTTCAGGGTCCAAAATGGACAAGTCGTGCGTGGACTTCCCGGAGGGGTGTTACACCAAATGCCATCCGGCAAGTATCCCCACTGACTGTGTCCTTAAAGCAGAAGTGCAAGAGCAAAGGATCTAAAGAAATCATCTGAGGAAAAATCTAAAGAATTGTCGAGGAAGCTGCATAACATAGAGTCTGAACACGCGCGTCAGCTTCACCGTCTCGACGGACAGGATCGTTGAGTTGTCCTCAAGACTAGAGGTCCAGTCGGCTACCAAAGTATCTCCCACCGACGTGGGTGGATCCGCCGACGAGACCCTCTCCCCAAAAGCAAGCAATGCATCGGCAATGCCACTCCAGCCTTCCAACGTCCCAGTGCAGGAATCAGCTGCTGCGGTACTGGCTCAACAGGCCAAAAAGAAGAAGAGAAAGAGGAAAAAAGGAAAGAAAAAGGAAGAGAGGTAGAAACAGAAGAGAAAACAGAAACAGAATTTATACCAGAGGAAGATAGGAAAAAAGAAAGAAGAAGAAAAAGAGGAAAATATGAAGAAGAAAGAAGAAACAGAGACGTCGCTCCCGAAAGGGATGACTCTGTCCTCTGCAGCCAAATGTGCGAGGGTCGTCCTTATCGGTGATTCTCAATCAAGGGATCTGCAACCCATGCTAGCGGCCCGCCTTCGCACTAGTGTGAAGGTAAGCTGCCTGCCAGGACGCGGTGACCACCACATCAGAGTCAGAGTAGAGGCGGAGAAATCTCAGATTTCTGACAGCAGGGTCGTTGCTCTGATGGTAAGTGGCAACAACCTCTACCTGATAGGAGGTAGGTTAGGCCCTACAGAGAAAATCCTCTACACGATCATGGACGACTGTGGGCTGAAAACCCGCATGCGTGTTGTGGTTTGGATGCTCCCGATGAGAGGTTCAACACGGACCGCTCACTCAATGAACGTCTCTTTTAACCGGTGCATGGCAGATTTGTGTACGGCAGAGGGGGCATTTATTGTGGACACGTACCGCACCTTTTATGGTAGGAATGATCTCTACCAAAGGGATGGGTTCATCTTTCCTTTAAAAGAAAGGCCTTTCTGTCGAACATGATCCAGGATGTCGTAGAGAGGAGCCAAAGGAGTATCCGGCCCAGAGTGAGGGCGGACGTACGCCAGTACACCCGTGTCACTCCTGGAACGACCTTCTCAGAGGTCGCAAAGAGGGAAGCCAACAGACCAACAAATAAGCCGGGAAACGGATTAGCGTTGGGAGTCCTACATTCGGGGACTTCCTGAAAGTTTGTCTGTTTAATGCGAGGTCGAACAGGAACAAGTTTCTTGAACTTCGTGGCCTCGTAGCGACGGAAGAACCTGAAATGGTAGCCATAACGGAGTCGTGGGTAAAAACCTCAAACCGAGATTTTGAAGGCGAATTCACGATTCACGGTTACCAACTATTCCGAAAAGATAGGCCAGACAGAGAGGGTGGCGGTGTCATGTTGTATGTCAAGGATAGGCTCAAATCGACGAACTGCAACATTCTATCTGACCACGAGCTACTTGGTGTTGACCTAGACTTAGGTCCTGCTAAATTTAGGACCCTGGTGCTTTACAGACCACCTAACCAACTCGTTGAAAAGGACAGGGATTTGTACCGGCTTCTGGGTGAACCTGTACAAGACAGAGTGTGTATCGCCATGGGTGATTTCAACACCAGAGTTGACTGGGAAACCAGAGAAACCTGTGGCGAGAAAGCACTACTCCTGGAGTTTGCGAATATCGAGTTCCTGACTCAATGAGTGAGAGAGCCGGCGAAAGGCAATAATACCTTCGACTTGGTTTTCGCCTCTGAGGATGACATCGCTGAGGATCTCTCGGTAGGCGAAGAGCTCGGTAGCAGTGATCACCGACTAGTCAGATTTATAGTCACGGTCCCCAAGGTAGAGTCTGAAACTAGTAAAGCGAGAAAACTTGATTTGAGAAGAGCAGACTTGGCAGGTCTTCGTGCTGGCTTGACTTATGCAAGGCTAGAAGTGTGCGAGGATGTTGAAGATTCGTGGAATAGATTCAAAACTACGTTCATGACTCTTCAATCCCGTTTCATCTCTTTGAAAAGCCTTCATCAGTGTTCCGTTCAACCAAAGTAGTTTAATCGAGAAATCAATCAACTGCTGAGGGAGAAGAACGGTATACCTGCAAGTCAAAGATTTATGGAGACTTTGACGAGTACCGTAGGCTAGCTAGGAGGGTGAAGTCAAGCATAAGGGCGGAAAAGCGAGCCAAGGACTTCTTTAGTTATGTAAATAGCCGTAAACCAATCCGTCGCACGATTGACACTTTAGTGAATGAGGAGGGGGCATTAAAACGCTCAGATGCAGAAAGTGCTAACCTTCTGAACGACTACTTCTCTTCAGTATTTACTGAAGAGAGTGGTCCCATCCCCCAGCCCACAGATTCCTACTTGGGTGAAAAGCTGGAGGAAATGGACCTTTCTCAAGGAGAAACAGAAAAAAAACATCACTGATTTAAAGACATATAAATCCCCTGGCCCTGACTAGTTTGTACCTAAAGTGTTGAAAGAAATGCGTGATGAAGTCTCACGAATTTGAGCACTATTTTCAACATGTCAATCCGGACCGAATGCGTTCCTAGAAACTGGCGGGAAGCTGAGGTGACTCCTATCTTCAAGAAAGTAGACCATAGCCAGCCGTCGAACTACCGACCTATTAGCTTAACCTCAATAGTCGGTAAAATCATGGAAAACATCTTGGTGGACAAAATGACGTCTTGCGAGAAGCGCTAAATAGGTTTTGCATTTTGGATATAAGGAAACGAGATATGAGGAAAATGGTTATATTATTTTTCAATATAACCACCCTCGACTTCAATGAACTTGCGCCACTTGTCCCTAAGGCTTCGAATTCCCGACAACCAAAAATCTCCCGAATGCTGTTCAATCAACGCCTGGACGGCGAGCTGTAAATCTTCATCGTCCCCAAACCGGCGTCCACGCAGTGCAGCCCTGAGCTGGACTGTAGGGGGTATGGTTGAGCTCCTTGAATCCTCACTCGCGCAGGGCAGCTTGTGCAACTCTGGCATTGTGGACTTTGACGACGTTAAAGTCGATCATGGGGCGTGAGGTTTCTAGGGACCCAACGGGCAGAGACCTTGGTCATGGCCAAATTGTCGTGGATGATGTTGATAACACTTCCATGTGATATTCCAAATTCTCGCTCGATTTCTTCGACCTTCACCCGTCGATTTTCGAGGATCATCCTATCCACATTTTCCTCGTTGGTCACGTCTGACGGGCGTCCTGGACGGGTGGCATCTTCATGGACTCAAAGCACCATGGCGGAACTCCCTATTCCAGCAAGCAATGGTTGCATATGAAGGGGCGGTGTCTGTGTACACTGCAACCATGCGTTCATGGATCTCTTTTACATTCTTGCCTTCCTTGGTCAAAATTTGATTACTGCGCGGTGCTCAACTTTCTGCATTGTTGGAAAATTTGTTACTGACGATCTGCAATCAGCTACTCCTTCTTAAATAGACGAGGCAGGAGCGTGCGGCTGTAGGTCCTGACTTGTCATAACTTGTCTTAACACCCCCACAAACAGCCATCCCCTTTCCTCTGTTTTGCCCTACCGATTCGCAAAACTTATTGACTGCCCCTCGTATTTAGAGTCCAACTTGCGTTTGAGGAGTTCCAAGCATGGGTTCCAAAGGCAACGGTCATGCCTAACGAATCTTGTGGAATTCTTCCACTTCGTTTTTAGTGAGCACGACCGTGAAAAGGCGGTGGATGTTATCTACTTAGACTTTCAAAAAGCCTTCGATAAGGTACCACACCGCCGCCTTCTTCGGAAAGTGCGAGCGCTGGGCATCGACGAAAATGTAGCAAGTTGGATACAGAACTGGCTAAGTGGCAGACGGCAACGGGTAGTCCTGAATGAACAGGCTTCTGAGTGGGTGCCTGTTACTAGCGGGGTGCCTCAAGGTTCTGTCCTGGGACCACTACTATTCATCATCTACGTCAACGACATGGACGGTGACATGGTTGCCAAGATTTCCAAATTTGCTGACGATACCAAGCTTGGTATCGAAGTTGCAAAGGATGGAACTACTGCCCGGCTGCAGGAAGATCTTTGGAAGATTGGGGAGTGGTCGGACACGTGGCAAATGCCTTTTAATGTGAACAAATGCAAAGTGATGCATATCGGCCACAGAAACCCCCAATCTCAGTATATCCTTAAGGGCACTGCTATGGAATCCTCCAACACTGAGAAGGCCCTGGGTGTAACAATCACTAGTGACCTCAAGTTCTCGAAACAGTGCATTAAGGCGGAGAAAAAGGCCCAAAGGATGCTAGGCTATATTAAGCGCCAGTTTGGTTATCGGAACCAGGAGATTGTACTGTGCCTGTACAACTCACTTGTCCGACCGCACCTGGAGTATGCCGTACAATTTTGGAGTCCTTCATTGCGAAAGGACATCGCGTGATTGGAACGCGTACAAGCCAGGGCAACCAAGCTGATTCCCTCTATCCGACATAAAAGTTATGAGGATAGACTAAGGGAATTAGATCTGTTCTCGCTGGAAACCCGTAGACTGCGTGGTCAGCTCATCGAAGTCTTCAAAATACTTCGAGGGTTCGACAATTTTGACTACCGGGATATTTTTACACTGAGTGAGAACAGAACGCGCAATCTCGGCTTCAAACTTGAACTGAAGCGTTACAACCGCAATCTGTGTGGAAATATTTTCACCTACAGTATCTGCGGTAAGTGGAACGCACTTCCAGTGGAAGTTGTCAACAGTGAATCTGTTGACCAGTTCAAGTCAAGACTAGATAAAGTCTTGAAAAGCGGCCGTTCAGGGACGCAAAACAATTGAGCAGCCATGTGCCCGCTCGATTGCTAGTCCAAAGGTACCCTCTTTGAATGGACCGTAAGGTCTCCTAGGGTACTTACTTTCCTTGTTACTCCTTGTTACTCTCTCTCTCTCTCTCGCCGATAGTGATAGATCGCGAGTTAGAATCACTAGAGGCAATAACTACAACTTCCGAAGAAGTTGCTAGAAGGCTAGGTCAGTTATATGCGTATAAATCCCCAGGTCCTGATGGCTTCCTGCCAAGAGTACTACGTGAGGTGAAAGATCAGGTGAGCCCTCATCTTTCTGAGATCTTCAACTCATCGCTTGACAGTGGCGAATTACCTGCAGACTGGCGTATGGCCAATGTCACCCCGATCCACAAAAAGGGGGGACTGTGGCACCGCAGGAAACTATCGCCTAATAAGTCTAACTTTTATCGTGGGAAAGTACTGGAAGGCATCATAGGAGATAGGATAATGAATCATTTAGAGTCTCACGACCTGTTGAGAGACACACAGCATGGCTTCCGAAGAAAGCGCTCGTGCCTCACGAACTTGCTCGAATTCTTCCACGGTATAATGAGTGAGTTTGACAGAAGTCAAGCGGTGGACATACTTTATTTGGATTTCCAAAAGGCTTTCGATAAAGTCCCCCACCGCCGACTTATGGCGAAATTACATGCCCTGGGAATAAGAGGAAAGGTCGCAAAATGGTTGGAAAGTTAGTTGTCGGACAGGCGACAGAGGGTTACCATCAGGGGCCACACCTCTCAGTGGTCGTCAGTAACTAGCGGAGTCCCTCAGGGCTCTGTGCTAGGCCATCTATTATTTATCATCTATATCAACGATATAGATGAAGGACTGGTGAGTCATCTAGCGAAATTTTCCGATGACACAAACCTTGGAGCTAATGTAGCGAATCCCGAAAACATCGAGATGTTGAGGGATGACCTACGCATGATCAGCGAGTGGGCTGACAAGTGGCAGATGCCTTTCAACTTAGACAAGTGTAAGGTGATGCACATCGGGTATGCGAACCCCCGGTCAGGCTACGAGCTACAAGGTATGCGTCTTGAGTCTACTGATGTCGATAAGGACTTAGGTGTGCTGATTAGCAGCGATCTTAAATTCTCGAAGCAGTGCTTACAGGTGGAGAAAAAGGCTCATCGCTTGTTGGGTTACATCAAGAGGCAATTCAGCTTTCGAACAAAGGAGGTTGTTTTGCCCTTGTACAACTCGCTGGTGAGGCCTCACCTAGAGTTCGCTGTTCAGTTCTGGTCTCCTCATTATCGAAAAGACATCGATTGTCTGGAAAAGGTGCAAGCCAGGGCCACGAAAATGATCCCATTGCTAAGGAACAAGTCATACCAAGAAAGACTGCAAGAGCTCGATCTCTATTCGTTAGAGACTCGAAGACTGCGTGGTCGTCTAATAGAGACTTATAAAATCTTGAAAGGATTTGAAAATGTCGACTCCACCAAATTCTTTACCTTCAACAGGAATATGACTCGAAATCACGGGTGGAAGGTGGAGCTACCCAGATTCAATACCATTCCGGTGGGTAAGTCATTCACATATAACATTTGCGACACATGAAATAAACTACCAGCGGGGATGGTGAGAGTAGCAGTGTTGAACAGTTCAAGAGTAGACTTGACAAATTATATTTGAAAAGTTGATGGTCTCATAGCAAGTAATCAGTACATGCTAAGAATCGAAACCACAAAAAGTGCCTCCTTGATATGGGACACAAACCCTTTGAGGTACTTCTTTTCCTTGTAGCTCTCTCTCTCTCTCTCATAAAGAAAGTAGAGGGAGAGGTGACGCCCCCTTGTCGGGGGAAGAGAGCTTGTGTGTACCTTTGACTTTTCGAGCTATGTCGGCGGGGGTACCTCTTCTGGGTACCCCTGGTAGGGCTTCCCTTGTCGATTTGGTCGAAAACGAGATCCTAGACTAAGTGTGTCACTCCTTCCTTTTTCTACTCTATCATTCTCCTTTTTTACTTTCATCCTATCTCTCCCACTTATACAAAAAGAAAAAAAAACAACAAAAAAAGGCCTACTTCTATCATGTCCATCTTTCCCTTTTTTCCCTCTATCTACATATAAGGACCTGGCAGCTACCTCACGCGTCAGAAGAGAGGCTTTGGAACCTCTATAAACAACGCCAATCGACGCTCACTGGTTGCGAGAGACTAGGACTAGAGGTGTCCTAGGCGTTGGGGCACGATGAATGGGATGAGGGTAGTGCCCCGTTAACCCCTTCTTTGGCGCGTAATTATTGACCGTTCCCAGTGGCCGTTGACGAATGCCTCTGGTAGCATCGGTCCGAGGTGACGGCCCTTTGTTCCCAAGTTGGTTGCCAGGCAAATAAAAAGCCTTGGGTCGAGTCTCTTGGTAAGGCGGGATATCCATTAAACGCTGCTCCGAGATCCTGGCCGTTGTGAAGGGAACTAGTAGAATTTTAGTAAGGGGCGTGCTTCGTTGTTGTTCACCTGGTGACAAATCGATTGCCCCTTCGGGGACCATCTGTGCTGCTTGGCTGGGAGCCACGGCACGCCGAGGCTTGACGACTCGGTCGGACGAACAGCAGCACATGGAGCGTGCCTTCTGGAAGACTCCGATCAATAGGCGGAAGCGACTCACGCGGGGAGAACTCACCAAGCCCCCTTTTTATCATTGATTGGTCACGAGTTTTCAGAGAGAGAGAGAAAGCGCTCAAAATGAAGGGCACAAAAGGACCCGTTCGTCTCAAACACAACTGTGCAATATGCCAGTTAGAAAAGTGGTGCGTTGACTTTCCGGAGGGCTGCTACTCAAAATGCAGTCCTGAAAGTATCTGCACTACTTGCATATTGACGCGAGAGGTGGAGAATTTAAAAAATCTCTATAGAGCCTCAGAGGAGAGAGCTAAGGTCCTTGAAAGAAAGTTGGAGAAGCTCGAAGCCCTTAACGCAGCTCAGGTTCGATCCCTAGAAGACGCGCCACCCGCCCACTGACGTGTCGGAATCCCCTGGTAACCAAGCGGATATTCAGGCATCATCTGAGGCTGAGCTAGCTGAGGCGAGAGAAAAAAAGAAAACGAAGAAAAAAAAGAAAAAGAATAAAGTTGAAACAAAATTAGAAGCAAAAATAGAAGAAAAACAGATAAAGAAGAAGAAAAAGAAAGATAAGAATGTGGAGAGTAAAGAGGAAAAGGGGAAGCCTCTTTCACAAGAGAAGACCCCGTCTTCAGAGACCAAGTGTTCGAATGTCACCCTCATTAGTGACTCGCAAACACGGGATCTGCAGCCGCTGCTAGCGGCCCGCCTTCGCACTAGCGTGAAGGTAAGCTGCCTGTCAGAACGGGGTAACCAAACATCAGAGTAGAGGCAGAGAAAGCTCAGATTTATGAAAATTCAGTTGTTACTCTGATGGTGAGCGGCAACGACCTCTACCTCAGAGGGGGTAAGGTTGTACTCAGTGGTAAGACCATCCAAACGGTGATGGGAGCCGTGAATGACATAGGGCTTAAAACCCGAAAACGTGTGGTGGTTGGGATGCTTCCGAGAAGAGGTCGATCCCGAACCGCTCACGAAAGAAACGTCGCAGTGAACCAAAGGTTGGCGGATCTCTGCACGGCAGAAGGAGTCTTCTTCGTGGACTTCTATCGTACCTTTATCGGTAGAAACGACCTCTACCAAAGGGACGGGGTACATCTCTCCTTTAAAGGGAAGGCCTTTCTCACCAACCTAATTCAAGATGTCGTGGAACGCAACCAAAGGAGCGCTCGAAACAGAGCGAAACCAGACGTGCGCCAGCATGCCCGTGTCACTCCTGGAACGACCTTCTCGGAGGTCTTTAAAAAGGGTGTGACCACGAAAACAGAGAGCCAAGAAACGGAAAAGCGTAGGGAGTCCTACACTGGGGGACTCCCTAAAAGTTCTTCTGTTCAACGCGAGGTCAATCAGGAATAAGTTTCTTGAGCTCCGTGGCCTCGTAGTAACAGAGGAACCTAAGATGGTGACAATAACGGAGACGTGGATAAAAACCTCAAGCCGAGATTTTGAAGGTGAATTCCCGATTCCCTGAAAGATAGGCCAGACAGAGAGGTTAGGGTTGTGATGTTGTATGACAAGGATACTCTCAACTCGACAGATTGCAACATCGTATCCGACCATTAACTACTAGGTTTTGACCTAGAGATAGGTCCTGCTAAATACAGGACCCTGGTGCTTTATAGACCTCCTGCCCAACTCGTTGAAAAGGAGAGAGATCTGTACCAGCTACTAGGAGAACTTGTCGAAGACAGAGTGTGTATCGTCATGGGTGATTTCAACACACAAGTTGACTGGGAAACCAGAAAACCCTGTGGCGAAAACGCACTACTCCTGGAGTTTGCGAACAACGAGTTCCTCACTCAATGGGTGAGAGAGCCAACGAGAGGAGACAATTTCCTCGACTTGGTTTTCACCTTTGAGGATGACATCGTTGAGGACCTCTCTGTTGGCGAAGAGCTCGATGGCAGTGCCCCAGGACTAATTAGATTTGAATTCAAAGTCCCGAAGGCAGGGCCTGCAACTAGTTAATCGAGGAAACTCCATTTAAGAAGAACAGACTTTGCAGGACCTCGTGCTGGACTGACTGACGCGAGGCTAGAAGTGTGCGATGTTGTTGAAGACTCGTGGAACAGTTTCAAAACCACATTCATGAGTCTTCAATCGTGTTTCATCCCTCTGAAATGTCCCAGTCGGTCTTCTGTTCAACCAAAGTGGTTTAATCGAGAAATCAGCCAACTGCTTAGAAGAAGAGAACTGTGGACCAGCAATCGAAGATCTCGGGTGACTTTGACGAATACTGGAGGCTAGTCAGAAGAGTAAAGTCCAGCATAAGGGCGGCTAAGCGGTCTAAGAAACTCCGAGTAGCAAGACTCTGTAAAAAGAATCCTAAGGAGTTTTTTGGATATGTAAACAGCCGTAAACCAATCCGTCGAACCATTGGTCCTTTGAGAAATGAGGAGGGGGCATTAAAGCACCTAGATGCAAAAAATGCTAACCTCCTCAACAACTACTTCTCTTCAGTGTTTACTAAAGAGTGTGGTCCAATCCCCCAGCCAATGGATTCCTACTCGGGGGAAAAGCTGGAGGATATGGACTTCACCGAAGAGGAAATAAAAAAGAAGATCAGTGACCTAATGACGAATAAGTTGCCTAGCCCGGATGGGTTTATACCTAAAGTGTTAAAAGAAGTGCGCGATCAAGTGTCACGACACCTGAGCGCAATCTTCAACATGTCAATCCGGACCAAATGCGTTCCTAGAGACTGGCGTGAAGCGGGGGTGACTCCTATCTTCAAGAAAGGAGACCGAAGCCAACCGTCAAACTACCGACCTATCAGTCTGACTTTGATAGTCGGTAAACTTATGGAAAGCATGATGGTATACAAAGTGACGTCGTATTTAGAGTCAAACCTGCTACTGAGGAGTTCCTAGCCCGGCTTACATATGCAACGGTCATGCCTGACGAACCTTGTGGAATTCTTCCCCTTGGTGTTCAGTGAGCACGATCGGGACAAGGCGGTGGATGTGGTCTACTTAGACTTCCAGAAAGCCTTTGATAAGGTACCACACCACCGCCTTCTCTGGAAAGTGCGAGCGCTATGCATAGACGGGAAAGTAGCCGGCTGGATCGAGAACTGGCTTAGTGGCAGACGGCAACGGGTGGTGGTGAATGGACAGGCTTCTGAGTGGGTGCCCGTTACTAGCGGGGTGCCTCAAGGTTCTGTCCTGGGACCACTACTATTTATCATCTACGTCAACGACATGGACGGTGACACAGTTGCCAAGATTTCCAAATTTGCCGACGATACCAAGCTTGGTATGAACGTTGCAAAGGATGGAAATACTGCCTGCCTGCAGGAAGATCTTGGGAAGATTGGGGAGTGGTCGGACACGTGGCAAATGCCTTTTAACGTGAACAAATGCAGAGTAATGCATAACGGCCACAGAAACCCCCAATCTCAGTATATCCTTAAGGGCACTGCTATGGAATCCACCAACACTGAGAAGGCCCTGGGTGTAACAATCACTAGTGACCTCAAGTTCTCGAAACAGTTCATCGAGCAGAGAAGAAAGCCCAAAGGATGTTAGGCTACATAAAGCGCCAGTTTGGATACCGTAACAAGGGGATAGTACTTTGTCTGTACAACTCCCTCGTGCGGCCGCACCTGAAGTATGCCGTACAATTTTGGAGTACTTCGTTTCGAAAGGATATCGAAAGGTTGGAACGCGTACAAGCTAGGGCAACCAAGCTGATTCCCTCTATCCGACATAAAAGTTATGAGGATAGACTAAGGGAATTAGATCTGTTCTCGCTGGAAACTCGTAGACTGCGTGGTCAGCTCATCGAAGTTTTCAAAATACTTCGAGGGTTCGACAATGTTTTCTACCGGGATATTTCCACACTGAGTGAGAACAGAACGCGCAATCACGGCTTCAAACTTGAACTAAAGCGTTACAACCGCAATCTGTGTGGTAATTTTGTCACTTACATTATCTGCGGTAAGTGGAACGCACTTCCAGTGAAAGTTGTCAACAGTGAATCTGTTGACCAGTTCAAGTCAAGACTAGACAAGGTTTTGAAAAGTGGCCGTTTAGGGACGCAAAACAATTGAGCAGCCATGTGCCCGCTCGATTGCTAGTCCAAAGGTACCCTCCTTCAATGGACCGTAAGGTCTCCCAGGGTACCTTTTTTCCTTGTTTTTACTCCTTGTTGTTGTTACTCTCTCTCTCTTTCTATCAACTCTGGCCGTAGCGGAACATCTAGGTACATGTGACCATAAACTAATCCCCTTTGATCTAAATGCCAGGTATTCAACTACCAATAACTATTCAAAAGTCCTAGACTACAGTAAAGCTAACTTAGAGGGCCTCAGAGAAGCCCTGGGAAATATTCACGAGCAGCTGATAGAAATAGAAGATGTAAATCAACTTTGGAATAAATTTAAAGAACTATTTTTTATAGCCCAAGAAAACCATGTTCCTCTTAAGACAAGGAATATTAACGCGATTTGAGGCAAGCCGCCGTGGTTTAATAATGACATCAAACGAGCAATCAGAGATATGAACCGTCTCCATACATTATTAAAACACAATAGAAGCTATCAAGTTAAGCAACAATATAACACTAGCAGAAGAAAGGTTAAAACACTCATAAGATCAACGAAACGTCAATACGAAATCGAGATAGCGAAAGCAAGCACCATTAATCCCAAACACTTCTATACTTATATCAATAAAAATAGGCAAATGAGAAGCGGGATTGGCCCCTTGAAAAACCAGTTGGGTGAAATTATTTCAGATGATATGGGTATGGCTAATATCTTAAATGAGTTTTTTTAGTTCATTCTTCACCTTAGGATATACTAATAACGATAACAACGAGTCTATACAGGTCAGACACCCATCACTAAGGAGCCTGGAAGTAAATGCGCAACTAGTAATTGATAAATTAAAGAAAATGAACTCGTACAAGACTCCTGGTCCTGATAAATTTTACCCGAGAATCTTAAAACATGTCCATAATGAGTTAGCAGAGTCACTTGCTCTCATTTTTAACAAATCTCTCGAGCATGGGGTCGTCCCTGATGATTGGAGGGAAGCTAACGTCACACCTATCTTTAAGAAGGGATGTAAAAACCAGGCCAGTAATTACAGACCCATTAGCTTAACCTCAATAGTTGGAAAGTTGCTCGAAACGATCATTAGAGACAAGCTAGTAGAGTTCCTCGAAAACAATAACCTTATAAGAGATAGCCAGCATGGTTTTAGGTCTAAGAGATCGTGCTTAACAAACCTAATTGACTTTTACCATAACCTTTTCAACCTATATAACGATACTAAATCATTAGATATAATTTACCTAGATTTGAAAAAGGCATTTGACAAAATTCCCCATCAGAAACTCATGAACAAAGTGCGTACGCTAGGAATTAACGGTAATATATACGGATGGATTAGTAGCTGGTTAAAAAACAGGAAGCAGAGAGTGATAATAAATGGCGTGGAATCGGACTGGGTATCTGTTACCAGCGGTGTTCCCCAGGGATCAGTCCTGGGGCCTATTATATTTACTATATACATCAATGACATAGACGTTGGAATAAATAATATCATATCTAAATTTGCAGATGACACGAAAATAGGTAACTCAGTATTATGCGAAGAGGACAAGGCTAGCCTGCAAGCTGATATAAATAAAATTACCGAATGGTCTGAGAAATGGCAAATGCCATTTAATATCGACAAATGCCAAATCCTTCAGTGCGGAACAAAAAACAAAAAATACACCTATACAATGCAAGGCGGCTTAATAAACACAACCCCGCAGGTTAAAGATTTAGGAGTAATAATTACAGAAAACTTAAAAACATCAAACCAATGCGCAGCTGCTGCAAACAAAGCTAACACAGCACTAGGATTTATAAAAAGAAACTTTACTTATAAAAGCGAGGAGATAATTATGCCGCTATATAAAAGTATTGTCAGGCCCCATCTCGAATACGCTGTACAGTTCTGGGCCCCTTACTTAATAAAAGACATAGATAAATTAGAAGCTGTACAACACAGAGCGACAAAACTTATCCCGTCAGTACGTAACAAACCTAACCACGAGAGGGTAAAAAACTCAATCTATTTTCCGTCAGAAAACGAAGACTAAGGGGGCAGCTTATAGAGTGCTTCAAAATACTTAAAGGATTTAACAACGTTAATGCCAATAACTTGTTTTCACTGACAGGGGAGTGTCCCACCCGTGGACATGATTCAAAACTTCAGGGTAAAGGAGCCACTATGGATGTAATAAAAAACTTCTTCACTTACTCGATTATTAATGATTGGAATAATTTGCCAAACGCATTAGTGGACAGCAGAACTATAGATTCATTTAAAATGAGATTAGACAAACACTTAACAAATATTGGAATTGTTTAGCATAAGCTACAAAATAAAATAATATTACAAAACTATAACTCTTTCAGGTTTATGTAAGTGGTTTTCATATTCATTTCATTTAATTACTATTCAATGCAAATTTCCTTCAGGTACTGTCTTCTTACACCTGCAAGGTACTTTTGCCAAATTATTTCATGTACGGCTTTTGCCGGAGGGAGTGGAGGGTGGGGAGAGCCTAAAACTTTTCAATCCTTTACTTCTACTATTCTATGTGTAAGTGGCAGTAGATTTAAGGCCAGATCACCTTAGTCTGGGCCGTAAGGCCCGTGTGATCTGTGTATCTATGTAACTCTATGTAACTCTCTCTCTCTCTCTCTCTCTCTCTCTCTCTCTCTCTCTCTCTCTCTCTCTCTCTCTCTTTCTCTTTCTCTTTCTCTCTCTCTCTCTCTCTCTCTCTCTCTCTCTCTCTCTCTCTCTCTTTCTCTTTCTCTTTCTCTTTCTCTTTCTCTCTCTCTCTCTCTCTCTCTCTCTCTCTCTCTCTCTCTCTCTCTTTTTCTCTCTCTCTCTCTTTTTTCTCTCTCTCTCTCTCTCTCTCTCTCCCGACGTTGATACCAAGCTTGGTATGAACGTTGCAAAGGATGGAAATACTGCCCGCCTGCAGGAAGATTTTGGGAAGATTGGGGAGTGGTCGGACACGTGGCAAATGCCTTTTAACGTGGGCAAATGCAAAGTGATGCATATCGGCCACAGAAACCCCCAATCTCAGTATATCCTTAAGGGCACTGCTATTGAATCCACCGACACTGAGAAGGACTTGGGTGTAACAATCACTAGTGCCCTCAAGTTCTCGAAACAGTGCATCGAGGCAGAGAAGAAAGCCCAAAGGATGTTAGGCTACATAAAGCGCCAGTTTAGATACCGTAACAGGGAGATAGTACTTTGTCTGTACAACTCCCTGGATCGGCCGCACCTGGAGTATGCCGTACAATTTTGGAGTCCTTCGTTTCGAAAGGACATCGCAAGGTTAGAACGCGTACAAGCTAGGAAAACCAAACTAATTCCCTCTATTTGACAAAAAAGTTATGAGGATAGACTAGGGGAATTACATCTGTTCTCGAAGGAAACCCGTAGACTGCGTGGTCAGCTCATCGAAGTTTTCAAAATACTTCGAGGGTTCGACAATGTTGACTACAGGGATATTTTCACACTGAGTGAGAACAGGACGCGCAAAAACGGCTTCAAACCTGAACTGAAGCGTTACAACCGCAATCTGTGTGAAAAATTTTTCACCTACAGTATCTGCGGTAAGTGGAACGCACTTCCAGTGGAAGTTGTCAACAGTGAATCTGTTGACCAGATCAAGTCAAGACAAGACAGAGACTTGAAAAGTGGCCGTTTAGGGAGGCAAAACAATTGAGCAGCCATGTGCCCGCTCGATTGCTAGTCCAAAGGTACCCTCTTTGAATGGACCGTAAGGTCTTCTAGGGTACTTATTTTCCTTGTTACTCCTTGTTACTCTTTCTCTCTCTCTCTCTCTCTCTCTTTCTCTCTCTTTCTCTCTCTCTCTCCCTCTCCCTCTCCCTTGAGGGAAAGTTGGAGAAGCTCGAAGCCCTTAACGTAGCTCAGGTTCGTTGCCTAGAAGAGGCGCCGCCCACTGACGTTTCGGAATCCCCTGGTAATAAAGCGGACATTCCGGCATCATCTGAGGCTAAGCCAGCTGAGGCGAGAGAAAAGGAGAAAAAGAAGAAAGGAGAAACGAAGAAAAAAAAGAAAAAGAAGATAGTTGAAACAAGAGTAAAACCCAAAATAGAAGAAAAACAGATTAAGAAGAAGAAAAAGAAAGATAAGAATGTGGAGAGTAAAGAGGAAAAGGGGAGGCCTCTTCCTCAAGGGAAGACCATGTCTTCAGAGACCAAGTGTCCGAAGGTCACCCTCATTGGTGACTCGCAAACACGGGATCTGAAGCCGCTGCTAGCGGCCCGCCTTCACACTAGCGTGAAGGTAAGCTGCCTGTCAGGACGGGGTAACCACACCATCAGGGTAGAGGCAGAGAAAGCTCAGATTTCTGAGAATTCTGTTGTTGCTATGATGGTGAGCGGCAACGACCTCTACCTCAGAGGGGGTAAGGTTGGCCTCAGTGGTAAGACCATCCAAACAGTGATGGGAGCCGTGGACGACATAGTGCTTAAAACCCGCAAACGTGTGGTGGTTGGGATGCTTCCGAGAAAAGGTCGATCCCGAACCGCTCTCGAAAAAAACGTCGCAGTGAACAAAAGGTTGGCGGATCTCTGCACGGCAGAAGGAGTCTTCTTCGTGGACCCCTATCGTACCTTTATCGGTAGAGACGACCTCTACCAAAGGGACGGGGTACATCTCTCCTTTGAGGGAAAGGCCTTTCTCGCCAATCTAATTCAAGATGTCGTGGAACGCACCCAAAAGAGCGTTCAAAACAGAGCGAAAGCGGACGTGAGCCAGCATGCCCGTGTCACTCCTGGAATGACCTTCTCGGAGGTCGTCAAAAAGGGTGTGACCACGAAAACAGAGAAGCCGGGAAACGGAAGAGCGTAGGGAGTCCTACACTAGGGGACTCCCTCAAAGTTCTTCTGTTCAATGCGAGGTCAATCAGGAATAAGTTTCTTGAGCTCCGTGGCCTCGTAGTAACAGAGGAACCTGAGATGGTGGCCATAACGGAGTCGTGGATAAAAACCTCAAGCCGAGATTTTGAAAGTGAATTCACGATTCCCGGTTACCAGCTCTTCCTGAAAGATAGGCCAGACAGAGAGGGTGGCGGTGTGATGTTGTATGTCAAGGATACTCTCAACTCGACGGATTGCAACATCATATCCGACCATGAACTACTAGGTGTTGACCTAGAGATAGGTCCTGCCAAATACAGGACCCTGGTGCTTTATAGACCTCCTGCCCAACTCGTTGAAAAGGACAGAGATGTGTACCAGCTACTAGGAGAACTTGTCGAAGACAGAGTGTGTATCGTCATGGGTGACTTCAACACACAAGTTGACTGGGAAACCAGAGAACCCTGTGGCGAGAACGCACTACTCCTGGAGTTCGCGAACAACGAGTTCCTCACTCAGTGGGTGAGAGAGCCAACGAGAGGAGACAATATCCTTGACTTGGTTTTCACCTCTGAGGATGACATCGTTGAGGACATCTCTGTTGGCGAAGAGCTCGGTGGCAGTGACCACCGACTAATTAGATTTGTAGTCAAAGTCCTTAAGGCAGAGCCTGCAACTAGTAAATCTTGGAAACTGGATTTGAGAAGAGCAGACTTTGCAGGTCTACGCGCGGGACTGACTGACGCGAGGCTAGAAGAATGCGATGCTGTTGAAGACTCTTGGAACAGTTTCAAAACCACATTCATGAGTCTTCAATCGCGTTTTATCCCTCTGAAATGCCCCCGTCGGTCTTCTGTTCAACCAAAGTGGTTTAATCGAGAAATCGGGCAACTGCTTAGGGAGAAGAGAAATGTGTACCGGCAATCGAAGATCTCGGGTGACTTTGACGAATACCGGAGGCTAGCCAGGAAAGTGAAGTCCAGCATAAGGGCGGCTAAGCGGTCTGAGGAACTCCGAGTGGCGAGACTCTGTAAAGAGAATCCCAAGGAGTTTTTTGGATATGTGAACAGCCGTAAACCAATCCGTCGAACGATTGGCCCTTTGAGGAATGAGGAGGGGACATTAAAGCATTCAGATGCACAAAATGCTAACCTCCTGAACGACTACTTCTCTTCAGTGTTTACTGAAGAGTGTGGTCCCATTCCCCAGCCGACGGATTCCTACTCGGGGGAAAAGCTGGAGGCAATGGACTTCACCGAAGGAGAAATAAAGAAAAAGATCGCTGACCTAAAGACGAATAAGTCCCCTGAACCGGACGGGCTTCTACCTAAAGTGTTGAAGGAAGTGTGCGATGAAGTATCACGACATCTGTGCGCTATCTTTAACATGTCAATCCGGACCAAATGCGTTCCTAGAGACTGGCGTGAGGCGGAGGTGACTCCTATCTTCAAGAAACGAGACCGTAACCAACCGTCGAACTACCGACCTATCAGTCTGACTTCGATAGTCGGTAAACTCATGGAAAGCATCATGGTGGACAAAGTGACGTCGTATTTAGAGTCAAACCTGCTACTGAGTATTTCCCAGCACGGCTTCCGAAGGCAACGGTCATGTTTGACGAACCTTGTGGAATTCTTCCACTTCGTTTTCAGTGATCATGATCGGAAAAAGGCGGTGGATGTGGTCTACCTAGACTTTCAGAAAGCCTTTGATAAGGTACCACACCGCCGCCTTCTCCGGAAAGTGCGAGTGCTTGGCATAGACGGAAAGGTAGCCGGCTGGATCGAGAACTGGCTAAGTGGCAGACGGCAACGGGTGGTGGTGAATGGACAGTCTTCTGAGTGGGTGCCCGTTACTAGCGGGGTGCCTCAAGGTTCTGTCCTGGGACCACTACTATTCATCATCTACGTCAACGACATGGACGGTGATATGGTTGCCAAGAGTTCCAAATTTGCCAACGATACCAAGCTTGGTATGAACGTTGCAAAGGATGGAAATACTGCCCGCCTGCAGGAAGATCTTGGGAAGATTGGGGAGTGGTGGGACACGTGGCAAATGCCTATTAACGTGGGCAAATGCAAAGTGATGCATATCGGCCACAGAAACCCCCAATCTCAATATATCCTCAAGGGCACTGCTATGTAATCCACCAACACTGAGAAGGACTTGGGTGTAACAATCACTAGTGACCTCAAGTTCTCGAAACAGTGCATTGAGGCGGATAAAAAGGCCCAAAGGATACTAGGCTATATTAAGCGCCAGTTTGGTTACCGGAACCAGGAGATTGTACTGTGCCTGTACAACTCACTTGTCCGACCGCACCTGGAGTATGCCGTACAATTTTGGAGTCCTTCATTGCGAAAGTACATCGCGAGATTGGAACGCGTACATGCCAGGGCAACCAAACTGATTCCCTCTATCCGACATATAAGTTATGAGGATAGACTAAGGGAATTAGATCTGTTCTCGCTAGAAACCCGTAGACTGCGTGGTCAGCTCATCGAAGTTTTCAAAATACTTCGAGGGTTCGACAATGTTGACTACCGGGATATTTTCACACTGAGTGAGAACAGAACGCGCAATCACGGCTTCAAACTTGAACTGAAGCGTTACAACCGCAATCTGTGTGGAAATTTTTTCACCTACAGTATCTGCGGTAAGTGGAACGCACTTCCAGTGGAATTTGTCAACAGTGAATCTGTTAACCAGTTCAAGTCAAGACTAGACAAGGTCTTGAAAAGTGGCCGTTTAGGGACGCAAAACAATTGAGCAGCCTTGTGCCCGCTCGATTGCAAGTCCAATGGAACCCCTCTTTGAATGGACCGTAAGGTCTCCTAGGGTACCTTCTTTCCTTGTTGTTACTCCTTGTTGTTACTCTCTCTCTCCCTCTCCCTCTCTCTCTCTCTCTCTCTCTCTCTCTCTCTCTCTCTCTCTCTCTCTCTCTCTCTCTCTCTCTCTCTCTCTCTCTCTCTCCCTCTCTCTAATAATAAAAAACTTCTTCACTTACTCGATGATGTAATAAAAAACTTCTTCACTTTCTCGATTATTAATGATTGGAATAATTTGCCAAACGCATTAGTGGACAGCAGAACTATAGATTCATTTAAAATGAGATTAGACAAACACTTAACAAATATTGGAATTGTTTAGCATAAGCTACAAAATAAAATAATATTACAAAAATATAACTCTTTCAGGTTTATGTAAGTGGTTTTCATATACATTTTATTTAATTACTATTTAATGCAAATTTCCTTCAGGTACTGTCTTCTTACACCTGCAAGGTACTTTTCCCAAGTTATTTCATGTACGGCTTTTGCCGGAGGGAGTGGAGGGTGGGGAGAGCCTAAAACTTTTCTATCCTTTACTTCTACTATTCTATGTGTAAGTGGCAGTAGATTTAAGGCCAGATCACCTTAGTATGGGCCGTAAGGCTCGTGTGATATGTGTATCTATGTAACTCTATGTAACTCTCTCTCTCTCTCTCTCTCTCTCTCTCTCTCTCTCTCTCTCTCTCTCTCTCTCTCTCTCTCTCTCTCTCTCTCTCTCTCTCTCTCTTACTCTTTCTCTTCTCTCTCTCTCTTTACTCTTTCTCTTTCTCTCTCTCTCTCTCACTCTCCCGAACGCGCAATCACGGCTTCAAACTTGAACTGAAACGTTACAACCGCAATCTGTGTGGAAATTTTTTCACCTACAGTATCTGCGGTAAGTGGAACGCACTTCCAGTGGAAGTTGTCAACAGTGAATCTGTTGACCAGTTCAAGTCAAGACTAGACAGGTTTTGAAAAGTGGCCATTTAGGGACGCAAAACAATTAAGCAGCCATGTGCCCGCTCGATTGCTAGTCCAAAGGTACCCTCCTTGAATGGACCGTAAGGTCTCCTAGGGTACCTTCTTTCCTTGTTGTTACTCTCTCTCTCTCTCTCTCTCTCTCTCTCTCTCTCTCTCTCTCTCTCTTTCTCTCTCTAAAGCTCAGATTTCTGAGAATTTAGTTTTTGCTCTGATGGTGAGCGGCAACGACCTCTACCTCAGAAGGGGTAAGGTTGGCTTCAGTGGTAAGACCATCCAAACGGTGATGGGAGCCGTGGACGACATAGGGCTAAAAACCCGCAAACGTGTGGTGGTTGGGATGCTTCCGAGAAGAGGTCGATCCCGAACCGCTCTCGAAAAAAACGTCGCAGTGAACAAAAGGTTGGCGGATCTCTGCACGGCAGAAGGAGTCTTCTTCGTGGACTTCTATCGTACCTTTATCGGTAGAGACGACCTCTCCTAAAGGGACAGGGTACATCTTTCCTTTAAATGGAAGGCCTTTCTCGCCAACCTAATTCAAGATGTCGTGGAACGCAACCAAAGGAGCGCTCGAAACAGAGTGAAAGCGGACGTGCGCCAGAATGCCCGTGTCACTCCTGGAACGACCTTCTCGGACGTCATCAAAAAGGGTGTGACCACGAAAACAGAGAAGCCGAGGAAACGAAAGAGCGTAGGGAGTCCTACACTGGGGGACTCCCTCAAAGTTCTTCTGTTCAATGCGAGGTTAATCAGGAATAAGTTTCTTGAGCTACGTGGCCTCGTAGTAACAGAGGAACCTGAGATCGTGGCCATAACGGAGTCGTGGATAAATAGCTCAAGCCGAGATTTTGAAGGTGAATTCACGATTCCCGGTTACCAGCCTTTCCTGAAAGATAGGTCAGAACGCGAGGGTGGCAGGGTGATGTTGTATGTCAAGAATACTCTCAACTCGACGGATTGCAACATCGTAACCGACCATTAACTACTAGGTGTTGACCTAGAGATAGGTCCTGCCAAATACAGGACCCTGGTGCTTTATAGACCTCCTGCCCAACTCGTTGAAAAGGACAGAGATGTGTACCAGCTACTAGGAGAACTTGTCGAAGACAGAGTGTGTATCGTCATGGGTGATTTCAACACACAAGTTGACTGGGAAACCAGAGAACCCTGTGGCGAAAACGCACTACTCCTGGAGTTTGCGAACAACGAGTTCCTGACTTAATGGGTGAATGAGCAAACGATAGGAAACAATGTCCTTGACTTAGTTTTCACCTCATAAGATGACATCGTTGAGGACCTCTCTGTTGGCGAAGAGCTCGATGGCAGTGACCACCAACTAATCAGATTTGTAGTCAAAGTCTCGAAGGCAGGGCCTGCAACTAGTTAATCGAGGAAACTCCATTTAAGAAGAACAGACTTTGCAGGACCTCGTGCTGGACTGACTGACGCGAGGCTAGAAGTGTGCGATGTTGTTGAAGACTCGTGGAACAGTTTCAAAACCACATTCATGAGTCTTCAATCGTGTTTCATCCCTCTGAAATGTCCCAGTCGGTCTTCTGTTCAACCAAAGTGGTTTGATCTAGAAATCGGCCAACTGCTTAGGAAGAAGAGAACTGTTTAACGGCAATCGAAGATCTCGGGTGACCTTGACGAATACCGGAGGCTAGCCAGGAGAGTGAAGTCCAGCATAAGGGCGGCTAAGCGGTCTGAGGAACTCCGAGTGGCAAGACTCTGTAAAGAGAATCCAAAGGAGATTTTGGGATATGTGAACAGCTGTAAACCAATCAGTGTTTACTGAAGAGTGTGGTCCCATTCCCCAGCCGACGGATTCCTACTCGGGGAAAAAGCTGAGGGCAATGGACTTCACCGAGGGAGAAATAAAAAAAAAGATCAGTGACCTAATGACGAATAAGTCACCTGGCCTGGATGGGTTTACACCTAAAGTGTTAAAACAAGGGCGCGATCAAGTGTCACGACACCTGAGCG
This sequence comes from Ceratothoa steindachneri, assembly GCA_963969495.1. Classification (NCBI taxonomy): domain Eukaryota; kingdom Metazoa; phylum Arthropoda; class Malacostraca; order Isopoda; family Cymothoidae; genus Ceratothoa; species Ceratothoa steindachneri. The sequence continues at coordinate 144,908,563 of OZ018318.1, forward strand.
CAATCTTCAACATGTCAATCCGGACCGAATGCGTTCCTAGAGACTGGCGTGAAGTGGAGGTTATCCCTATCTTCAAGAAAGGATACTGAAGCCAATCGTCAAACTACTGACCTATCAGTCTGACTTAGATAGTCGGTAAACTCATGGAAAGCATCATGGTGGACAAAGTGACGTCGTATTTAGAGTCAAACCTGCTACTGAGGAGTTCCCAGCACGGCTTCCGAAGGCAACTGTCATGCCTGACGAACCCTGTGGAATTCTTCCACTTCGTTTTCAGTGAGCACAATCGGGACAAGACGGTGGATGTCGTCAAGTTTGACTTTCAGAAAGCCTTTGATAAGGTACCACACCGCCGCCTTCTCCGGAAAGTACGGTCGCTTGGCAAAGACCGAAAGGTAGCCGGCTGGATCGAGAGCTGGCTAAGTGGCAGACGGCAACGAGGGGGGGTGAATGGACAGGCTTCTAAGTGGGTGCTCGTTACTAGCGGGGTGCCTCAAGGCTCTGTCCTGGGACCACTACTATTTATCATCTACGTCAACGACATGGACGGTGACATGGTTGCCAAGATTTTCAAATTTGCCGACGATACCAAGCTTGGTATGAACGTTGCAAAGGATGGAAATACTGCCCGCTGCAGGAAGATCTTGGGGAGATTGGGGAGTGGTCGGACACGTGGCAAATGCCTTTTAACGTGAACAAATGCAAAGTAATGCATTACGGCCACAGAAACCCCTAATCTCAGTATATCCTTAAGGGCACTGCTATTGAATCGACAGACACTAAGAAGGACTTGGAGGTAACTATTACTAGAGACCTCAAGTTTTCGAAACAGTGCATCGAGGCAGAGAAGAAAGCCCAAAGGATGTTATGCTACATAAAGCGCCAGTTTGGATACCGTAACAAGGAGATATTATTTGTCTGTACAACTCCCTGGTTCGGCTGCACCTGGAGTATGCCGTACAATTTTGGAGTCCTTCGTTTCGAAAGGACATCGCAAGGTTAGAACGCGTACAAGCTAGGGCAACTAAACTGATTCTCTCTATCCGACATAAACGTTATGAGGATAGACTAAGGGAATTAGATCCGTTTTCGCTGGAAACCCGTAGACTGCGTGGTCAGCTCATCGAAGTTTCCAAAATACTTCGAGGGTTCGACAATGTTGACTACAGGGATATTTTCACACTGAGTGAGAACAGAACGCGCAATCACGGCTTCAAACTTGAACTGAAGCGTTACAACCGCAATCTGTGTGGAAATTTTTTCACCTACAGTAACTGCGGTAAGTGGAACGCACTTCGAGTGAAAGTTGCCAACAGTGAATCTGTTGACTAGTTCAAGTCAAGACTAGACAAAGTCTTATAAAGTGGCCGTTTAGGGACGCAAAACAATTGAGCAGTCATGTGCCCGCTCGATTGCTAGTCCAAAGGTACCCTCTTTGAATGGACAGTAAGGTCTCCTAGGGTACTTACTTTCCTTGTTACTCCTTGTTACGTTTTTATTTTTTCCCTCGATCTACATATAAGGACATGGCAGCTACCTTACTCGTCAGAAGAGAGGCTTTGGAACCTCTATAAACAACGCCAATCGACGCTCACTGGTTGCGAGAGACTAGGACTAGAGGTGTCCTAGGCGTTGGGGCACGATGAATTGGATGAGGGTACTGCCCCTATAACCCCTTCCCTGGCACGCAATTATTGACCGTTCCCAGTGCCCGTTGACGGGTGACTCTGGTAGCATCGGTCCGAGGTGACGGCCCTTTGTTCCCAGGTTGGTTGCCAGGACAATAAAAAGCCTTGTGTGGAGTCTCTTGGTGGGGCGGGATATCCATTGAACGCTGCTCCGAGATCCTGGCTGTTGTGAAGGGAACTAGTAGGAGTTTAGTCAGGGGCGTGCTTCGTTGTTGTTCACCTGGTGACAAATCGATGGCCCCTTCGGGGACCGTCTGTGCTGCTTGGTTGGGAGCCACGGCACGCCGAGGCTTGACGACTCGGTCGGACGAACAGCAGCACATGGAGCGTGCCTTCTGAAGACTCCGAAACGACTCCGATCAATAGGCCGGAGCGACTCACGCGGGAAGAACTCACCACCCCCCCTTTTTATCATTGAATGGTCGCAAAGTATTGAAAGAGAGAAAGTGTTCAAAATGGCCGGCAAGAAAGGACCAGGAGCTCTAAAATACACGCTCGCAATATGCTACATAGATAAGTGGTGCGTGGATTTTCCGGAGGGGTGTTTTTAGAAATGCCACCTTGCCAGTTCCTGCACTGACTGTATTTTAAACGGCCAAATCAAGGAGCTAAAGGAAACATGCAGGGTTTACGATGAAAGATCCAGGAGGTTGGAGAAGAAAATAAGCAGCCTCAAATTAGAACACGCCAGGCTGATTCGCAGGCTAGAGGTCAGAATAGCAGATCTAACGTCAAGCCCTGTACTAAACACTGAATCTGCAGTATGACCCCCCCGAGCTAGGTCCGCATGCTAGGGATAAACCCTCAAATAAAAAGAAAAGGAAGGGAAAGAAACAGGAAGAAGAGAAAGTTAAAACAGAAGATAAAGTAGAAGCTGAAAAAGAGAAAGTTGAAGCAGAGGAAGGAAAAAGGAAAACAGAAGAGTATATAACAAAGGAAGATAAGGGGGAAGAGATGAATAAGAAAAAGAAGAACAAGAAAAATAAGATGGAGAAGAAAGAGGGAACCTAGAGTTCGCTTCCGCAAGGAAAGCCTCAAACCTCTGCACGAAAATGTCCGAGGGTTACCCTTGTGGGCGATTCCCAAGCACAAGGTTTGCAGCCCCTGCTAGCGGCTCGCCTTCGCACTAGTGTGGAGGTATGCTGCCAGCCAGGATGGGGAAATCACCACATCAGGGTAGAGGTCGAGAAATATCAGATCTCCGAGATTTCAGTCGTTCCCCTGATGGTGAGTGATAATGACCTCTACCTCCGAGGAGGCAAAGTAGGCCCCAGCGAGAAAATTCTCAACACGGTCATGGGAGCCATGGACGACTGTTGTTTAAGAACTCGGAAACGGGTCATTGTAGGGATGCTCCCAAAGAGAGGTCCTAGCCGGACAGCTCACTCTAGGAAAGTGACCCTGAACCAGCGCCTGAACGACCTCTGTACGGCGGAAGGGGTCTTCTTTCTTGACCTTTACCGCACCTTTTACGGTCGAAACGACCTTTACCAGAGGGACGGAGTGCACTTTTTATTCAAGGGAAAGGCTGTACTCTGTAACTTAATCCATTATGTCGTAGAGCGGACGCAGAGGAGCGTCCGACCCAGAGTGAAGGTGGACATAAGACAGTATGTCCGTGTCACTCCTGGAACGACGTTATTAGATGTGGCAAAGAGGGGTACTGCCACACAAAAGAAGCCGGGAAACGAAAGATCGTAGGGAGTCCTACACTGGGGGACTCCCTAAAAGTTTTTCTGTTCAACGCGAGGTCAATCGGGAATAAGTTTCTTGAGTTCCATGGCCTCGTAGCAACAAAGGAACCTGAGATGGTGGCCATAACGGAGACGTGGATTAAAACCTCAAGCTGAGATTTTGAAGGGGAATTCACGATTCCCGGTTACCAGCTCTTCCAGAAAGATAGGCCAGAGAGAGAGGGTGGCGGTGTGATGTTGTATGTCAAGGATACTCTCAACTCGACGGATTGCAACATCGTATCCGACCATTAACTACTAGGTGTTGACCTAGAGATAGGTCCTGCCAAATACAGGACCCTGGTGCTTTATAGACCTCCTGTCGAACTCGTTGAAAAGGAGAGAGATCTGTACCAGCTACTAGGAGAACTTGTCGAAGACAGAGTGTGTATCGTCATGGGTGATTTCAACACACAAGTTGACTGGGAAACCAGAAAACCCTGTGGCGAGAACGCACTACTCCTGGAGTTCGCGAACAACGAGTTCCTCACGCAATAGGTGAGAGAGCCAACGAGAGGAAACAATATCCTCGACTTGGTTTTCACCTCTGAGGATGACATCGTTGAGGGCCTCTCTGTTAGCGAAGAGTTAGGTGGCAGTGACCACCGACTAATTAGATTTGTAGTCAAAGTCCCGAAGGCAGGGCCTGCAACTAGTAAATCGAAGAAACTCGATTTGAAAAGAGCAGACTTTGCAGGTCTTCGTGCTGGACTGACTGACGCGAGGATGGATAAAAGTGTGCGATGTTGTTGAAGACTCATGGAACAGTTTCAAAACCACATTCATGAGTCTTTAATCGCAGTTCATCCCTCTGAAATGCCCCCGTCGGTCTTCTGTTTAACCAAAGTGGTTTAATCGAGAAATCAGCCAACAGCTTAGGGAGAAGAGAAATGTGTACCGGCAATCGAAGATCTTGGGTGACTTTGACGAATACGGGAGGCTAGCCAGGAGAGTGAAGTCCAGCATAAGGGCGGCTAAGCGGTCTGAGGAACTCCGAGTGGCGAGACTCTGTAAAGAGAATTTCAAGGAGTTTTTTGGATATGTGAACAGCCGTAAACCAATCCGTCGAACGATTTGCCCTTTGAGGAATGAGGAGGGGACATTAAAGCATTCAGATGCACAAAATGTAAACCTCTTCAACGACTACTTCTCTTCAATGTTTACTGAAGAGTGTGGTCCCATTCCCCAGCCGACGGATTCCTACTCGGGGAAAAAGCTGGAGGCAATGGACTTCACCGAAGGATAAATAAAGAAAAAGATCGCTGACCTAAAGAAGAATAAGTCCCCTGGACCGGAAGGGTTTCTATCCAAGGTGTTGAAGGAAGTGTGCGATGAAGTATCACGACATCTGTGTGCTATCTTTAACATGTCAATCCGGACCAAATGCGTTCCTAGAGACTGGCGTGAGGCGGAGGTGACTCCCATTTTCGCCCAGATATCCGTAAAACTACCGACCTATCAGTCTGACTTCGATAGTCGGTAAACTTATGGAAAGCATCATTGTGGACAAAGTGACGTCGTATTTAGAGTCAAACCTGCTACTGAGGAGTTCCCAGAACGGCTTCCGAAGGCAACGGTCATGCCTGACGAACCTTGCGTAATTCTTCCATTTCGTGTTCAGTGAGCACAATCGGGACAAGGCGGTGGATATGGTCTACCTAGACTTTCAGAAAGCCTTTGATAAGGTACTACACCGCCGCACTCTCCGGAAAGTGCGAGCGCTGGGCATAGATGGAAAGGTAGCCGGCTGGATCAAAAACTGGCTAAGTGGCAGACGGCAACGGGTGGTGGTGAATGGACAGTCTTCTGAGTGGGTGATCGTTAAAAGCAGGGGGCCTCAAGGTTCTGTCATGGGACCACTGCTATTCATCATCTACGTCAACGACATGGACGGTGACACGGTTGCCAAGATTTTCAAATTTGCCAACGATACCAAACTTGGTATGAATGTTGCAAAGGATGGAAATACTGCCCACCTGTAGGAAGATCTTGGGAAGATTGGGGAGTGGTCGGACACGGTGCAAATGCCTTTTAACGTGGGGAAATGCAAAGTGATGCATATCGGCCACAGAAACCCCCAATCTCAGTATATCCTTAAGGGCACTGCTATGGAATCCACCGACACTGAGAAGGACTTGGGTGTAACAATCACTAGTGCCCTCAAGTTCTCGAAACAGTGCATTGAGGCGGAGAAAAAAGCCCAGAGGATGCTAGGCTATATTTAGCACCAGTTTGGTTATCGGAACCAGGAGATTGTACTGTGCCTGTACAACTCACTTGTCCGACAGCACCTGGAGTATGCCGTACAATTTTGGAGTCCTTTATTGTGAAAGGACATCGCAAGATTGGAACGCGTACAAGCCAGGGCAACCAAGCTGATTCCCTCTATCCGACATAAAAGTTATGAAGATAGACTAAGGGAATTAGATCTGATCTCGCTTGAAACCCGTAGACTGCGTGGTCAGCTCATTGAAGTTTTTAAAATACTTCGAGGGTTCGACAATGTTGACTACAGGGATATTTTCACACTGAGTGAGAACAGAACGCGCAATCACGGCTTCAAACTTGAACTGAAGCGTTACAACCGCAATCTGTGTGAAAAAATTTCACCTACAGTATCTACAGTATCTGCGGTAAGTGGAACGCACTTCCAGTGGAAGTTATCAACAGTGAATCTGTTGACCAGTTCAAATCAAGACTAAACAAAGTCTTGAAAAGTTACCGTTTAGGGACGCAAACAATTGAGCAGCCATGTGCCCATCGATTGCTAGTCCAAAGGTATCCCTCTTTGAATGGACCGTAAGGTCTCCTAGGGTACCTTCTTTCCTTGTTGTTAGTCCTTGTTGTTACACACACACTCACTCTCTCACACTCACTCTCTCACACTCACTCTCTCACACTCTCTCTCACTCTCTCTCTCTCTCACTCTCTCTCACACTCTCTCTCTCTCACACTCTCTCTCTCACACTCTCTCTCTCTCTTTCTCTCTTTCTCTCTCTCTCTTAAAGAAAGTAGAGGGAGAGGTGACGCCTCCTTGTCGCGGGAAGAGAGCTTGTGTGTACCTTTGACTTTTCGGGCTATGTCGGCGGGGGTACCTCTTCTGGGTACCGCTGGTAGGGCTTCCCTGTCGATTTTGGTTGAAAACGAGATTCCAGACTAAGTGCGTCACTCCTTCTTTTTCTACTCTATAATTCTCCTTTTTTACCTTTATCCTATCTCTCCTACTTATACAAAGAAAAAAAACAAAAAAAAGCCTACTCCTATCATGTCACTCTTTCCCTTTTTTCCCTCTACCTGGCAGCTACCTCACGCGTCAGGAGAGAGGCTTTGGAACCTCTATAAACAATGCCAATCGAAGCTCACTGGTTGCGAGAGACTAGGACTAGAGGTGTCCTAGGCGTTGGGGCACGATGAATGGGATGAGGGTAGTGCCCCGTAAACCCCTTCCCTGGCACGTAATTATTGACCGTTCCTAGTGACCGTTGACGGGTGCCTCTCGTAGCATCGGTCCGAGGTGACGGCCCTTTGTTCCCAAGCTGGTTGCCAGGACAATAAAAAGCCTTGGGTCGAGTCTCTTGGTGGGGCGTGATATTCAGTGAACGCTGCTCCGAGATCCTGGCCGTTGTGAAGGGAACTAGTAGGAGTTTAGTAAGGGGCGTGCTTCGTTGTTGTTCACCTGGTGATAAATTGATGGCCCCTCCGGGGACCGTCTGTGCTGCTTGGTTGGGAGCCACCGCACGCCGAGGCTTGACGACTCGGTCGGACGAACAGCAGCACATGGAGCGTGCCTTCTGGAAGACTCCGAAACGACCCGGATCAATAGGCGGAAGCGACTCACGCGGGGAGAACTCACCAACCCCCCTTTTTATCATTGATTAGGCGCAAAGTATTGAAAGAGAGAAAGTGTTCAGAATGACCGGCAAGAAAGGACCAGGAGCTCCAAAATACACGTGCGCAATATGCCAGATAGATAAAAGGTGCGTGGACTTTCGGGAGGGGTGTTTTTCGAAATGCCACCCGGCCAGTTCCTGCACCGACTGTATTTTAAACTGCCAAATCAAGGAGCTAAAGGAAACATGGAGGGTTTCCGAGAGAAGATCCAGGAAGTTGGAGGAGAAAATAAGTAGCTTGGAATTAGAACACGCCGGACTGATTCGCAGGCTAGAGGTCAGAATAGCAGAGCTAACGTCAAGCCCTGTACTAAACACTGCATCTGCAGTATTACCCCCAGAGATAGGTCCGCATGCTACGGATAAACCCTCAAAGAAAAAGAAGAGGAAGGGAAAGAAACAGGAAGAAGAGAAAGTTGAAACAGAAGATAAAGTAGAAGCTGAAAAATAGAAAGTTTAAGCAAAGGAAGAAAAGATAAAAACAAAGGAAGATAGTGGGGAGAAGATAGGTAAGAAAAAAAAAAAGAAAAATAAGATGGAGAAGAAAGAGGGAACCGAGAGTTCGCTTCCGCAAGGAAAGCCTCAAACCTCTGCATGGAAATGTCCAAGGGTTACCCTTGTGGGCGATTCCCAAGCACAAGGTTTGCAGCCCCTGCTAGCGGCCCGCCTTTGCACTAGTGTGGAGGTATGCTGCCAGCCAGGACGGGGAAACCACCACATAAGGGTAGACGTCGAGAAATGTCAGATCTCCGAGAATTCAGTCGTTTCCCTGATGGTGAGTGGGAATGACCTCTACCTCCGAGGAGGCAAAGTAGGCCCTAGCGAGAAAATTCTCAAAACAGGCATAGGAGCCGTGGACGACTGTGGATTAAGAACTCGCAAACGGGTCGTTGTAGGGATGCTCCCAAGAAGAGGTCCTAGCCGGACAGCTCACTCTAGGAACGTGACCCTGAACCAGCGCCTGTCCGACCTCTGTACGGCGGAAGGGGTCTTCCTTCTGGACCCTTATCGCACCTTTTACGGTCGAAACGACCTTTACCAAAGGGACGGAGTGCACCTTTCATTCAAGGGAAAGGCTGTACTCTGTAACTTAATCCATTATGTCGTAGAGTGGACGCAGACGAGCGTCCGACCCAGAATGAAGGCGGACATAAGACAGTATGCCCGTGTCACTTCTGGAACGACGTTCTTAGATGTGGCAAAGAGGCGTACTACCACACAAAAGAAGCCGGGAAACGGAAGAGCGTAGGGAGTTCTACACTGGGGGACTTCCTAAAAGTTCTTCTGTTCAACGCGAGGTCAATCAGGAATAAGTTCCTTGAGTTCCGTGGCCTCGTAGCAACAAAGGAACCTGAGATGGTGGCTATAACAGGGACGTGGATTAAAACTTCAAGCCGAGATTTTGAAGGTGAATTCACGATTCCCGGTTACCAGCTCTTCCAGAAAGATAGGCCAGACAGAGAGGGTGGCGGTATGATGTTGTATGTCAAGGATGCTCTCAACTCGACGGATTGCAACATCGTATCCGAACATGAACTACTAGGTTTTGACCTAGAGATAGGTCCTGCCAAATACAGGACCCTGGTGCTTTATAGACCTCCTGTCCAACTCGTTGAAAAGGACAGAGATCTGTACCAGCTACTAGGAGAACTTGTCGAAGACAGAGTGTGTATCGTCATGGGTGATTTCAACACACAAGTTGGGGGCGATGGGGAATATCGCGCAACTCATAGCCTATGTTCCCCAAATGTTGGCACACCACCTTCGAGTGGTGCTCCTGTTTTTCAACTGAGCGTGTGCCCAACGTCCGAACACCAGGCGGGATATCCTGGTTTGGGTACCTGACTAAGGGTACCCACCAACCTTCTGGGGCAGTTGTGTTTATGGACACCAGCACACTTCTGGCCCATATGGTTGTCTTTGCTGTGGCCCTGCAATTAGTGAATGGCATCACAAGGGCTAGGTGACCTCACACCAACATAAAAGGTGGGTGAGGGGAACCCCATGAGGCGGTTTGATGACCAAACACTGGCATCACTCCGGCATCCCCAAATAACCTTGTGGGGCGACTGTGTGTCTGAACCCCAGCGCACTTTCGGCCCACTTGGTCCTAGTCAGTATGTGTACTCTGTACGAGTCGACGGATGTACCCACTGGGGGGCATCGTCCGCAGGACCGTGCCACGGAGGTAGGTTTGGTTGCCTGGGTCGTTGTTTTGCTTTCGGGAGGTCTTTGCACCGCAGTCCAGTAAAACTCCGTTATGCGGCTCCGCTGTTTTTGAAACAACAGTGGGAGTCGGGGGGCGGGCTACCCTGTCTGGACTGTATGGGCGCTCTCCGGACTCACGATGGCGATTTGGTACATGCCCTCGGCTCCAGAGACACCACTTATAAAAATCAAAATCATATGGGTAAACTTTCAAAAAACTCATCCCAGAGACCGCCGGCCTCTGGTCACCGTGAAAAAAGCAGAGATCTTCGTCGCTTGGATCCTTTTTGGATCAGAAGTAGACGAAGAACTGGATTAGGACCGCTTTATTGTACTCAAATCCAGCAACGAACGTTGTCCTCTTAGCAAAGCTGACATCTTTGATGTCTTTGACGACTTCGTAAACAAGTGTGGCGAACCTGCTCAAATGTGGCCGCGCAATGATGGCGCATTGATTGTCGAGGCCAAGTCTAATGAGCAGCAAAAGAGAATTCAATCTCTCGAAAAGTTAGCCTCAGTGAATGTATCATCCGCGTCTCACCCGACATTTAATAGCTCCAAAGGTGTTATTCGATCGGGTGAACTCATTGAGTATGATATCGACAGGTTGGTGACAAAACTTGCCAATCAGAAAGTAACGAGTGCACATCGCATATCTAGGTTTGTGAATGGCGCTAGGGTCCCTACCGCCACCATAATCCTTACTTTCAACAGATTGGAACCGCCCAAGTACGTCAAGGCTGGCTACCTTAACATCCCAGTCAAGCCTTACGTCGAAAACCCCCGGCGGTGCTTCCATTGCCAACGCTTTGGCCATGTAAGCAAGTTTTATAAAAGCGAAAGGATTTGTGTAAACTGCTCATCAGAATTTCACGGAACACCCTGTTCCAAACAGCCGTGCTGCCCCAATTGTGGCGGAGACCACTCTGCCACATCACAGCAATGCACCTTCTTCCTCTACTAGAGAGAGGTCATTGCTGTTCGAAATAAAAACAGGGTGAGCTATAAAGAGGCTAGACGAAGAGTTTGGGAGACTTACGTTCAGCCTGGCGTGAGCTTCGCGGATGCTCTGCGCACAGCCACGCCAAAGAAGGGGAGACGCCAGAGACCATCTACAGGCTCTCCTGAACAAACCAGAAGTCCTCCACAACCGAAACCCAGGTCACCGCGCAGAGATGTGCCTCAACAGGTAAGGGGTTCTCCACACCCTAAACCCGCATCTCCACGCACACCTGAAAAGGTTAAGAGCCCCCCTCGACCGAAACCACGATCAATCGGTAGAGAAAACTCTTCACCAAAATCTAGCCTAGCTTCTGATGGCACAAAGAAGAGGAACCTTCCATCCTCTCCCGATTCACCAAGAGTTGCAAAACACTTTGCCACCGCTCCACAAGACGTGGATGTGAATCGGCTTGGGCCGCAGGTGGTGTCTATTCCAGCTCTGGACATCCATCCTGCCCCAAAAGAACAGAGAACTACAGCCCCAAAGCGAGTAGTCAGCAACCCACCCCTTGCTGATACTGCTTTGGAACTCCTTGGAGCCCTAAGTGAGAAGGAATCAACCTGTACCCCATCACAGGAAACAGCTGTAGTAGAGGCTGCCCCCTTATCCAAGGAGGAGCCGAACCAACCATCAGATTCCAAGAATCCTTCGCCAGCCGAACAATCGCTGCCACCATCACCAGCCAAGTCGATGTCATTGGCTCACGAAATGACTGATGGAGATGCTCCCACATCTGCTTCTCCAGTCAAGACAGTCATTTCGTATAGCCAGCTAACAAAATTGCCACGTTTAAAAGAAAAGCCAAGAGCTAAATTAACGCTCCCGATGCCTCCAGAGTCATACCCAAAACCGGTAATTGGTATGACCAAAAATACCCCTACGGGTAGTATAAAACCAAAACCTCCTACCCCTAAGGGTAGGATGATTGTCTTAAAGAGGTAAGGATGTATCCAATAATTCATTGGAACATCCAAGGTTTCTTCCCCAAGTGGGAAGAACTCAAGCTCCTGTTTAAGGACTACAATCCTGATTGTATAGCTTTACAGGAAACTTGCTTGGGTACTCGTAGTGTACCCAATATTCCTGGTTTTGTGGGATACTATAAGAACCCTATAGAACCAATCCATTGTTCTGCTGTGCTCATCAACAGCAGGGTTCCCCACAACCAGATCGACCTTGCGACAGACCTGCAGGCGGTCGCTGTCCGCCTGTTCTCCCATCGCCACTATACGGTCTGCTCGCTTTACCTCCCTCCTAGTGAGGAAAAAGACACAGCCTCTCTAGCTAGAAAACTAGTAGAGGTAATTAAACAGCTCCCTCCCCCCTTTCTATTGATTGGGGATTTTAATGCTCGACACCCCCTTTGGGGGGACCATGATAAGAACCCTAGGGAAACATGATTGAGAAATTTCTGGGCGAAAATGATGTCTGCCTTCTAAACGATGGCAGCCATACATCATTTCACATCCAGACGAGCAGCTCTACATGCGTGGACTTGTCCCTCTGTTCACCAAGCTGTAGAGCTGATTTTGACTGGGCAGTGGATCCTGACTTGCGAGGCAGCGATCACTTCCCCATTATTATAGCGCCATGTACAGGTGGTGCCCCTCCACCACCTAGTAGAAAATGGAATGCAAAAAAAGCAAACTGGCCTAAATTCAGGCACCTCTCGAGCCATGACGGGTCCTTCCCTCATGAAGATATTGACGTGGCTATCGATGACCTCCTAGTCCACGTCAATAAAGCGGCTAACTCCTCCATCCCGCTTTCCGGCTCAACCGCTCGCGGACCACAAGTTTTCTGGTGGTCGGCTGAATGCTCGAGAGCCGTGACTGAATGAAAAATGGCTTGCCGACGTTACCATCGCTCCCCTACGATGGTAAATAAAATTGCTCGTAACAGAGCAAGGGCAGCACGGCGACGCATCCTTCGACAGAATCGAAAGACCTCGTTGGAAGGTTACATCGCGTCCATAAGTTGGCAAACGCCTATAGACAAAGTGTGTAAAAGGGTCAAAAAGCTATTGGGCAAATCCAATGGCTTTACAGCTCCCAACATTGTCCAAGCTAGAGAATTGTTGGAGGACTTGTCCCATATTTCCAATGTCTTGGCCAGATCATTTGCTAGCATTTCAAGCCTAGATAATTATGAGATGCAATTCCAGTGCTTTAGGCTCCAACAGGAGCAGCAACCGCTCAACTTTATGGAGCCTAACATGGATAACGAGTCTTACAACCGACTCTTCTCTATCCATGAGCTCCATAATGCACTGAAGCACTGTAGATCCACTGCCCCCGGATCGGATGGCATTTCCTATGATATGATTAGGAATATGCATCCATCCCTTCTCTCTCATTTACTGGACATTTACAACTGGAGTTGGATCAAGGGCCGCTTCCCTTCCATGTGGAGAGAGGCCATAGTCCTTCCATTCCGCAAACCAGGAAAAGACGGGACGGAGCTCACCCATTACCGCCCCATTGCTCTTACCAGTTGCCATGTAAAGTGTTTGAGAGAATGGTCAATTTCAGACTCGTCTGGTTTTTGGAGACTCAAAATCTCATATCTCCTTCTCAATCAGGGTTCAGGAAAAAGCAGAGTACGACAGACCTGCTTGTCCGAATGGAGTCACTCGTAAGAGATGCTTTTTCAAAGAAGCAGCACGCCATCGCTGTCTTCTTTGATATTGAGAAAGCATACGATACCACCTGGAGGCGTGGTATCCTTAAACAACTCCATGATTGGGGCCTGCGGGGTTACCTCCCCAGGTTTGTCGAGCAATTTCTGATGCGACGCACACTACGCGTAAGGGTTGGAGGCACCTTATCGGAGCCCGTGGACCAAGTTGAGGGTGTGCCACAGGGAAGTGTCCTCAGTGTCACCTGCTTCTCTGTGGCCATTAATAACATTGTTAGAAATCTCCCTCCCGAGATTTCGTCGACGTTATATGTGCATGATCTGGCGCTCATTTGTTCTTCGCCCAGACTCCCATTTATCGTCCGTAAGCTACAGCGAGCTATAAGCACTGTAGCTGAAAATGCTTCCTCCAAGGGTTTCCGCTTTTCCGCAGTAAAGACCAAAGCTGTTCACTTTTATGGGCATAAGTTAGTGACATGGGACCCCCCCCCTTTTGTCGCTATATGGTGTGCCTATAGATTTTGAGCCCCATTTCAAATATCTGGGGGTCATATTTGATTCAAGGCTTTCTTTCCGGCACCATGTGGACGCCTTAAAAAGGTCTTGTTTAAAGAGAATGGACATAATGAAACTGTTGTCTCACACTTCTTGGGGAAGTGATCGACGTACCATGTGGCTCCTGTATCTAGCATTGGTCCAATCAAAGCTAGACTATATATCACAGGTGTACTCCTCTGCCTCGCCATCCATTCTCAAAAAACTAAACACTGTGCGTAACCAGGGTGTGCGCCTGGCTTCTGGAGCCTTTAAGTCCTCCCCAGTGTGGAGCCTCTACGCAGAGAACGGGGTTCTCCCCCTTCCCTATCACAGGCTCAAGTCTAATTTAAACTACCTCCTTAGAATTGAGCAACTACCGCAGACACCAGTGTATGAGTGCATGTTCAATACACGGACAGTGGCCTCATACGATAGATCTCCATCTCTGGCTCGCCCCTTTGCTCTGCGTATGGCCGAGCACACTGCGCAACTAAGGGAGTTCTCAGTGATTCCCTTTACCATGCCAAAGACCCCCCCGTGGCTCATACCACCTGTAATGGTATGTAGGGAACTAGCTGATAGGCCCAAGGATCACCACCTGCCTGTAGTATTGAGAGCCATGTATGGCGACCACTCCTCTCAACATCGGCATAGCACTTTTGTGTTCACCGATGGGTCCAAGTCACCGGACAGAGTTGGAGCAGCTGCTGTCTTTCCATCTGAGACAGCATTGGTCCGCCTGCCAAACGCAGCTTCCGCATTCACAGTGGAACTCGTTGCTATGATGGCGGCACTGACTATCATAGCTGGCAGGCCATCTGGTTCTCATACTATCTTTACAGACTCCCTTAGTTCGCTTCAAATGTTGGGTGATGTTGGTTCGAGCCATCCGTTGGTTTCCAAGATCCAGCGGTGGCTCCTACGACTATCGCCCATCCACGAGATATCCTTCTGCTGGGTGCCTAGTCACGTGGGCATCCCAGGCAATGAGAGGGCAGATGCTGCAGCCAAAGAAGCAGCATCACTGGGGACAGCTCCAGTGGCCCCAGTCCCACTCTGCGATGCCTATCCTCTGACCAATGAATACGTGGTCGGCATATGGCAGAAGAGGTGGAGTGAGCTCCCTCCCACCAAGCTCCACTCCATAAAACCCTCCGTTCACTTATGGCCACGTACAACTAGACATCGTAAAATGGAGGTTGCGCTTGTCCGTCTGAGGATAGGCCATTGCCGGCTCACCCATGAGCATTTAATGAGTGGGCTGCCTCCACCTATGTGCATTCTGTGTGGGGTACAAATATCTGTCCTCCATATATTTGTAGGATGCCCATTGCTAAGGAATCTCAGAAGGACGACTTTCTCCTTCATTACCAGAGAGATGGCCCCCCAGCAGGCTCTGCGGGGCATCTTTTCTGAGACCCATTGCTTCTTTAACGTGACTAGGATACTAACCTTCCTAAAAGAAAGCAATCTTTTAAACAAAATTTAAAATAGTTTTATATATTTATTGTTGATCTATTTATAGTTTATGTTTTTACATTTTGTTGAATTTTTTAATAGTCTATTTTTTGTTAAAAGATTTTAACTCAACTGACTCAATATTGCCTATTAAACTAATTTTGGTCCCAAGGACATTTCTGCTTTTTTATGTATTTTAATATGGCAATATTTTAAAAATAATAATTTTAAATTCACTGCCCATAAGTGAATTTGGCTGCGAGATAGTCCATCTGGGCTACGCAGCTTTTAAATTCTCAATGCACTATTCATTCATTCATTCAACACACAAGTTGACTGGGAAACCAGAGAACCCTGTTGCGAGAACGCACTACTCCTGGAGTTCACGAAAAACGAGTTCCTGAATCAATGGGTGAGAGAGCCAACGAGAGGAGACAATATCCTCGACTTGGTTTTCACCTCTTAGGATGACATCGTTGAGGACCTCTCTGTTGGCGAAGAGCTCGGTGGCAGTGACTACCGACTAATTAGATTTGTAGTCAAAGTCCCCAAGGCAGAGCCTGCAACTAGTAAATCGAAGAAACCTGATTTGAGATAAGCAGACTTTGCAGGTCTACGCGCGGGACTTACTGACGCGAGGCCAGAAGAGTGCGAGGCTGTTGAAGACTCTTGGAACAGTTTCAAAACCACATTCATGAGTCTTCAATCGCGGTTCATCCCTCTGAAATGCTCCCGTCGGTCCTTTGTTCAACCAAAGTGGTTTAATCGAGAAATCGGGCAACTGCTTAGGGAGAAGAGAACTGTGTACCGGCAATCGAAGATCTCGGGCGACTTTGAAGAATACCGGAGGCTAGCCAGGAGAGTGAAGTCCAGCATAAGATCGGCTAAGCGGTCTGAGGAACTCCGAGTGGCGAGAATCTGTAAAGAGAATCCCAAGGAGTTTTTTGGATATGTGAAAAGCCGTAAACCAATCCGTCGAACGATTGGCCCTTTGAGGAATGAGGAGAGGACATTAAAGCATTCAGATGCAGAAAATGCTAACCTCCTCAACGACTAGGGGGTTTCGGGGCTGCATGCGCAATATATAGCCTTTAAGGCTACTTAGCCTCTGCACCCTAATTGTTGGCACATTACCTGCTCGTGGTGCCCCTGCTTATACAGAAATTGTGTCCAACGACCGAGTGCCTGGCGGTATAACCTGGCTGGGCAGGTGGAGCTCATAGTCTTGGTTGACATTCCACCTAGGAGAGGGACAACTCTGACTTTAAACCCAGGCAGATGTCGCTCGTTAGCCATGGTAGGCACCCCGTAGAGAGCGCGGCGATTTGCCTTCTTGGCCGCTGTGCTGACGGGCATCAGCGCCCCGTCCGGCCCCAGCCTAGCCACTTCTCCCCTTTCTGCTAACAACCCTTTAGCCTTATCTGGCAATTTCTTTCCCAACTCTACTACTCCCTCTCTTCAAAGTCTTTGCTCCGATGGGATTGGACTTCTCTAACTCGCGTTCGAGCCTGTGCTAGTTCCAGGCGGCGAGAGGTCTGATTCTCGGGAGTCTGTCCTGGCTTGATCCCCCCCAGCAATACCTGCGGAATATTGGCGGCTACCAAATCATCCCCTCCCCCCCCCCTTTTTCTTTGGCCACCAAGAAGGGGTAAAACTTCACAGTTGGCGTTCGGTTCGCGGGACCGGGCCGTGGCCGGGGTGGACTAGGAAAGGGTTAAGACCCACCAGGTATATCCTGCATGGTCCGCCAGGCTTACCCTGAGGTCATCTGGCGGTGAAGTCCATGGCCACCTCTGTAAGTGGCCCCGCGCCCGCGCCTACACGCCGACTGCGTCGTTTAGAACCGGCCCGTTGTCTGTGCCAATGGGCATTCGCGGGGTTAATGGAAACCAAGCAATAGGCCTTTCTCTGGAGTCTCCAGTCCGCTCGTTTAGTGGATCTGGCAAGACGGTACTTTCGCGGGCGGTAGATTCCTGTTCATGTTCGAACAAATTCTTTAACAAATCCCTCTTAAAAAAACCCAATGAAACCAGCAAAGAATGTCTTAAGCTGCGCATCCCCTCCTCTTTCCCCACCCCCTTTACTTCCCAGTCTATCGAAGAAAATGGATACAAACCTACTAACTCGAGGAAAGAAAAGAACACAAGACGTGGATAAAACTGGTGGGAGAACTTTAACCACAAGATCGCCCCCCAAAACAACTGCACAGATAGAAGAAAATTGCATAGAAACGAGCAAAGTCTCAGGAAATCAAAATTCACCACCGCAAAAACGAACAAAGTCGGTAAGAAATCTGCCGGAAGTTTCAAACTCCCAGCAAGCAGCAGGTCCAGGACGATCCACCAAAACGCTACCTGAACTGCTCTCACTGCAGGTACTCCCAGGACAATTTGTTGATCGATCTTTCAGAAGATTTTACCTAATAAAACCAGAAAGCCAACAAACAAACCTAATGAAGACATGCATCTTGAAACAGAGTAAAGATTTCCAAAAACTATTTCAACTTCCCAGATCACAATTTCCACCTCTCTCGCCTCAATCAGATGGTAGTATACTAGTCGAAGTTAAAACAAAAGAGCAAGCGGAAAAAACCTTATTATTAAAAGAACTGGCAGGAGATAAGGTAATAGTAACACCACATCCCTCCTTTAACATGCGTAAAGGCGTAATAATAGAACCAGACTTCGCCCAATACTCAGAAGCGGAATTAATTGAAGAATTAAGCGAGTACTCTGTCACTCAAGTACACAGAGTACATAAAACTATCAACAACAGCAAGATACCAACGAACACTTACTTCGTCTCATTTGACCTAGATATCCTACCAAAATATATATATTTAGGATGGCGCCGCTTCACGGTTAAAGAATATAAACCTAGCTCCAGAAGATGCTACTACTGCCAAACTTTTGGGCACTCTACAAACACCTGTCGTCGCAAGAATCAGGGCTTTGCGCCCACCTGCGTCAACTGCGCAAATGCACTACACCCTGAACAAATCGAAAATTGCCCAACGAAATGTGTAAACTGTGGAGAGCCCCACCCAGCATCAAGCAAAAAATGTAATGTCTACAAATTCGAAGAAGAAGTAGCATCCATACGTGAAAAAGAAAGACTAAACTTTAGAGATGCCAGAGAAAAGGCACAAACCTCTATAGGAACCAGAGGAAACTCTTATGCCTCTTTAGTTGAAATGAGCAGAGTGACCAGACCCCCATACCACGGGGTTAAAGCAAGAACTCAACCGCCCCTTCCCGAGGAGCCTGCACCACAGGCCCCGAATATTAAACTCCCCAACCCAACGCATATGGTCGACAATCGACCATCTCCCCCGCCCCCCCAAAAGCAGTTGCCGCATCGCGAGGCACCTGCACCCGATACCTCGATGCTAAACCCCATCCCTAGCAGAGAGGTAAACCTAAAATCGCAACCACAGCAAATCCCTAAGCACATCGACCCCCACCTCGAGCAAATGGACACTCAGGTTATACCAGAGATCGTCTGCCCACAACCTCGGTCACCCCGTGACAGCGTTTTGCCACCACCAATCAAAATGCCTACCACTGACATCATCTACGAAGAGAAGGTAGAAGAGGAAAAAGAGACCCAAGACCCACGTGGAACAGACCTCGCCCCCACCAAACAAATTGAAGCTCGAACCATACCTCCAACGAGCCACCTCCCTCACCCACAAACAGAAGCCAAAAAAAAGATAATCCGTCCTCCTATTATTGACGGAACACTAACACCGCCTCTAACAGTAGATACCCAAGACACAAAGAATAAAAACGGTGACAAAGAAGAACCAAAACCTCAAAGACCAGTCCTCACCAGACTCCAGTGGCCACAGGGCCCTAATAAACCAATGGGCACGACGACCTCCGCAAAAACCAAATTGCTCACTTCTCGAACCAAACCAAAAGAATAATGAAAATAATCCAGTGGAATATCCGCGGAATCAGAGCCAACTGGGAAGAATTAAGGCTTCTTGTAGCGGACGAGACCCCCGCCTGCGTCTGTCTCCAGGAAACCATGTTGGGAATACATCCACCACGAAAGCTACCGAATTACAGTTGCGTAACCACCTCAATACCAAATGATGGCAGCACATCCGGCGGCTGTGCCATATACATCCATCAAAATGTCCTACATTACCCATCAGATTAAATTCACCTTTGGAAACAATCGCCGTGACCATGTACATCAAGAAACGATACACGATCGCAAATGTCTACCTCCCACCCACAGGGCCCCTTCCAGTAACCGCCTTACGAGACTTGATCTCGCAACTACCAACTCCATTCATTCTAATAGGGGACTTTAACAGTCGTCATATTGAGTGGGGCGACAGAATATGCAACGCCAGAGGAAACGAGCTATCAAAGCTAATAGAAAACCACCAACTTGGAATCATGAACCAGGGCGAAGGTACTAGATTTAACATACAAACAGGTACCCTATCAGCATTAGATCTGGCCCTCTGCTCACCCGACATCACAGCGGACTTTGAATGGAGAATCTTGGATGACCTAAAAGGAAGCGACCATTACCCGATCATCCTTTCCTCAGACGAGGGTTTACCCACCTCGGGTATACCACGATGGAGACTGGACCAAGCAAACTGGATAAAATTCAACAAAATCACTGATATCCAAGTTGATGACATCCCGGAGACGGAGGAAGCGCTGGAAATCTTTACATCCATTATATATCAAGCAGGTAAAACATCCATTGCAACCAGCTCAGGACAACCCAGTCAGAGATCTACTCCATGGTGGAGCCCAGAATGTTCTTCCGCACTGAAAGAACAAAGGAAAGCCTACCGAACATACAAAAGATGGTCAAATCCGACGACTAAAATGGAATTTAATAAAAAGAGAGCTAAATATAGATACATACTTAAGCAAAGCCGCCGGAAATCATGGAGAGCTTATGTCTCGACGATAAACTCTAAAACCCCCATCCACCGCACATGGAGCAAAATCCGAGGGATGCTAGGTAAACCCAGCCGAGACCCTACCCCCGTACTTCGGATAAATGGAAACACTATCTTAAACCCAATCGATGTAGCAGACACGCTAGCGACTCACTTCGCCAAAATATCAAGTAGAGCGAACACAACCCCTGAGTTCGCCCAATACCGGTTGGAGAGGGAGTGCTCACCTCTAAACTTCGCATCAAAAGAGTACAAATGTTACAACGAAGAATTCAGCAAAAAGAGTTCGATACAGCTCTTGCATCATGTAGAGACACTGCTCCAGGCCCAGACAATATACCTTATGCAATGCTACGCCACCTAGGGGAAGGGGGTAAACGCTTCCTCTTAGATATATTCAATAAAATATGGATGGAAAATACCTTCCCAGACACCTGGAGAAGGGCTACAGTTCTAGCTTTCCGGAAACCAGGAAAAGACCCAACCAGTCCCCCAAAAAACCGCCCAATCGCTCTAACCTCCTGCATATGTAAGCTCATGGAAAAAATGGTGAACGTACGCTTAACATGGTTCCTTGAAACGAAATCCAGCATATCCCCATCGCAGTGCGGATTCCGAAAATTTCACTCGACCACGGATGCCCTTATCCGTCTGGAATCGGCGATATGTAACGCATTCGCCAGGAAACAGCACGTAGTGGCTGTTTTCTTCGACCTCAACAAGGCATATGATACATCATGGCGTTATGCCATCTTAAAAGCCCTCCATAGCCTCGGATTACGCGGACAACTACCAATTTTCATCCAAAATTTCCTAACCAACCGCACCTTCTCTGTAAGATTAGGTAGCGCGAAATCCAAATCATTTATACAAGAAGAAGGCGTTCAACAAGGCAGCGTCTTAAGCGTACCCCTGTTTGCTATAGGAATTAATGATATCTCACAAAACCTCCATCAAGACATTAAAGCCAACCTTTATGTAGATGACTTCTCTATCTCCCTAGCAGGTTCCGAAATGGCAACAATAGAACGTCGCCTCCAGATCGCCATCAACAACATCACGAGATGGTCTACTACCCATGGCTACCAATTCTCAGCTGAGAAGACCAAAGTGGTCCACTTCTGCCGTCGTAGAAGATGTATTAGGGAACCTGACCTATACCTATACCAAAAGAGGATTGCAGTCGTTGAGAGCTATAAATTCCTAGGACTAACATTTGACAGAAGGTTGACATGGGAACCACATATAAGAAGCATTAAAAACTCTTGTAAGAAATAAATGAACGTCCTACGTACAGTATCACGCCACGACTGGGGAGCTGATCGCGAAATACTTTTGACTCTCTACCGCTCTTTAGTGCGACCCAAACTGGACTACGGATGCGAGATCTACTCCTCTACTTCCAAGAGGCTCCTTGCACTCATCAACACTGTGGCGAATGAATGTCTCCGCATGGCTACCGGAGCCTTCCGATCATCACCCATACCGAGCCTACAATGCGATACCGGGGAGACACCACTAGACCTCCGTAGGATGGAACTCTCTCTACGCCTCTTTAGCCGCATTCAGCGACTCCCAACATCGCCGACTTCGACCGCCATCATGAATGACCAAATGGATAATATTTTTACAATACGCCTAACTCTCCCACGACCATTTGGAAGTAGAGTGCGACTATGGATGGAGGAAATCGGAGTAACGATGAACCCCATCCATCCACTTGCTTTCCCAGATATTCCATTTTGGAAATCAACTTTAAAGATATGCCATGGTAACATAATAAAACAATCAACAACTACTCCCCTGGGAGAGAAAATTCAATTCCTTACTCACGCAGCAACACATATGGGTACACATATATACACCGACGGATCAAAATTTATAGACGGAACAGGATTTTCGGTGATATCAAATAACTACACGTTCTCTGAAAAACTACCCCAAACATTATCGATCTTTACTGCCGAGTGCTATGCCTTAAAACATGTAGTACATTGGGCATACAATAACCCATCATCAGATGAATTCACAATCTTCACCGACTCCTTCAGCAGCCTACAAACATTAGAACGAATGACAGACATCCATCCAATTCTGTTAGAAATAAGAAACTACGTATATAGAGCAGCATGCGAAAGAAAGAAAATTTCCTTTTGCTGGGTCCCAGCACACGTAGGGGTAGCTGGAAATGAGCAAGCTGATAGAGCGGCAAAAAATGCCGCCCTTCGTCCAATCAGGCCCAATGATATCCCAGTACCATATGAGGACTACATTATTTCAATAAAGGCCGCTATTCGGGAAAACTGGATGGCCAGATGGGCAGATTTATACGGACAAAATAAGATGCGACACATTTTCCCAAAGTTATCGCCATGGAAGCCTCGAGAACTTACCCGCCGGCAAGAGGTATCCGTATGCAGATTACGCATCGGACATTCACTACTCACACATGGATACCTAATGGAGAAAGGCTATCCTCCCTACTGTGAAGATTGCATTCTACCCCTCACAATTGCACATCTCATCGCGGAATGCCCAACCTATGGAGAACTCCGACGAAGATACATACCCATCGATGGTGGGGGTACCCTCGATATCCTAAGATTTGCACTAACGGCTGAAAATATCCGCCCTGGCAGCGGAATCATCCGCTACCTCGAGGAGACGGGACTATTAAAGAAGCTATAGATTCGTCTCCAGTACACGACCTAAGTTTTAATGAATTTTAATTATTTTAACACATTATCATACCATTTATTCATCTAGTACTTCAATCATCACTGCATAATCACAACCTCATGATATCAGACACAACTTTTATAACTCGTGTTTAAAACTTTTACTACAAAACAAATTACCGTGCAATCACCTCGCAGTGAGCACCAAGGGACTTGTAAATAATCCATCCATCCATCCTCAACGACTACTTCTCTTCAGGGTTTACTAAAGAGTGTGGTCCCATTCCCCAGCCGACGGATTCCTACTCGGGGGAAAAGCTGGAGGCAATGGACTTCACCGAAGGAGAAATAAAGAAAAAGATCGCTGACCTAAAGACGAATAAGTCCCCTGGACCGGAAGGGTTTCTATCCACGTGTTGAAGGAAGTGTGCGATGAAGTATCACGACATCTGTGCGCTATCTTTAACATGTCAATCCGGACCAAATGCATTCTTAGAGACTAGCGTGAGGCGGAGGTGGTTCCTATCTTCAAGAAAGGAGATCGTAACCAACCGTCGAACTACCGACCTATCAGTCTGACTTCGATAGTCGGTAAACTCATGGAAAGCATCATGGTGGACAAAGTGACGTCGTATTTAGAGTAAAACCTGCTACTGGGGAGTTCCCAGCACGGCTTCCGAAGGCAACGGTCATGCCTGACGAACCTTGTAGAATTCTTCCACTTCGTTTTCAGTGAGCACGATCGGGACAAGGCGGTGGATGTGGTCTACCTAGACTTTCAGAAAGCCTTTGATAAGGTACCACACCGCCGCCTTCTCCAGAAAGTGCAAGCGCTGGGCATAGACGGAAAGGTAGCCGGCTGGATCGAGGAACTGGCTAAGTGGCAGACGGCAACGGGTGGTGGTGAATGGACAGTCTTCTGAGTGGGTGCCCGTTACTAGCGGGGTGCCTCAAGGTTCTGTCCTGGGACCACTACTATTCATCATCTACGTCAACGACATGGACGGTGACATGGTTGCCAAGATTTCCAAATTTGCCGACGATACCAAGCTTGGTATAAACGTTGCAGAGGATGAAAAAACTGCCCGCCTGCAGAAAGATCTTGGGAAGATTGGGGAGTGATCGGACACGTGGCAAATGCCTTTTAACGTGAACAAATGCAAAGTGATGCATATCGGCCACAGAAACCCCCAATCTCGGTATATCCTTAAGGGCACTGATCTTGAATCGAGTGATACTGAGAATTACTTGGGTGTAACAATCACTAGTGCCCTCAAGTTCTCGAAACAGTGCATTGAGGTGGAGAAAAAGGCCCAAATGATGCTAGGCTATATTAAGAGCCAGTTTGGTTATCGGAACCAGGAGATTGTACTGTGCCTGTACAACTCACTTGTCCGACCGCACCTGGAGTATGCCGTACAATTTTAGAGTCCTTCATTGCGAAAGGACATCGCAAGATTGGAACGCGTACAAGCCAGGACAACCAAGCTGATTCCCTCTATCCGACATAAAAGTTATGAGGATAGACTAAGGGAGTTAGATCTGTTCTCGCTGGAAACCCGTAGACTGCGTGGTCAGCTCATCGAAGTCTTCAAAATACTTCGAGGATTCGACAATGTTGACTACCGGGATATTTTCACACTGAGTGAGAACAGAACGCGCAATCACGGCTTCAAACTTGAACTGAAGCGTTACAACCGCAATCTGTGTGGAAACTTTTTGACCTACAGTATCTGCGGTAAGTGGAATGCACTTCCAGTGGAAGTTGTCAACAGTGAATCTGTTTACCATTTCAAGTCAAGACTAGACAAAGTCTTGTAAAGTGGCCGTTTAGGGACGCAAAACAATTGAGCAGCCATGTGCCCACTCGATTGCTAGTCCAAAGGTACCCTCTTTGAATGGACCGTAAGGTCTCCTAGGGTACCTACTTTCCTTGTTACTTCTTGTTACTCTCTCTCTCTCTCTCTCTCTCTCTCTCTCTCTCTCTCTCTCTCTCTCTCTCTCTCTCTCTCTCTCTCTCTGCGA